>CM021103.1:151054917-151088843 GCA_007115665.2 Sequoiadendron giganteum | reverse complement strand
TAGTAAAATGCGCCCATCTCAAGGCAGAGGCTTGAAAAAGTTTCTAAGGCAAAAACAAAAGCTCACCTAGTAAAATGCACCCATCTCAAGGCAGAGGCTTGAAAAAGTTTCTAAGGCGAAAACGAAAGCTCACCTAGTAAAATGCGCCCATCTCAAGGCAGAGGCTTGAAAAACGCCTAAGGCAAAAAAAAAACAAAAGCTCACTTAGTAAAATGCGCCCATCTCAAGGTAGAGGCTTGAAAAAGTTTCTAAGGCGTGGAAAACAAAAGCTCACCTAGTAAAATGCGCCCACCTCAAGAAGGAGAAAAGGGTAAAAAAAAAAAAAAGTTTCTAAGGCATAAAACGAAAGTGTCAAGGGTGAAATGCGCCCTCTAGGACATGAAATGAAAGCTTGGCCTAGCATTTGCGCCCATGGTGAAGAGGAGATGGCCGAAATTTTTTCTAAGGCATAAAATGAAAGTAAAGAGGAGATGGCCGAAATTTTCCTAAGGCATGAAATGAAAGCTTGGCCTAGCATTTGCGCCCATGGTGAAGAGGTGAGGAGGTCTTAAAATTTTCTAAGGCGTAAAATCAAAGTTCATGTATGAAAATGCGCCCTCAAGTGTGTGAGAAAGCGGCTAAGGCATGGAAATGAAAGCTTGCCTATGTATTTGCGCCCAAGGAGGATGTGGCCTAGTGGAAAAACGCCTAAGGCAAAAACAAAAGCTTCAAGGTCAAAATGCGCCCCCAGTCAAAAGGAGGAATAGAGGTCTGGAAATATTCTAAGGCACGAAAATAAAAGTTGCCTAGTGGAAATGCGCCCTCAAGGTAAGTGGTGATGAAAATGCTTCCTAAGGCGTGGAAATTTAAAGCTTGCCTAGTTAAAATATACGCCTAAAGGGGATGAAAATTTAAATTTTCTCCTAAGTGTGTGAAGTGGAGAAATTCCTAAGGCATGAGAATTTGAAAATTTGAATAAACAGAAAGAGTGGGTGAGCATGAAAATTTTCCAGACATTTAAACGGGGTTGACGACTTGATAAAATATTTTCTAAGTGAAAATCAAATGAACCCGTTTAAAATGCACCCATGAGTTAATAGAGTTTAAAAATTAATTTCCTAAGGGAAATTCTAATATTTTCAGAAGGGATTCGTTTTGCCTAGATTATTTTCCTGACAGAAGTTAAATCTCAAAGGACGAATTATTTCGAGCACGCAAACAATTTTTAATCGCCCGGAGTTGAACATTTTAATGAGAGAATTTAAAATGTCTAAGGCAAATTTTATGAAATCGAGGATTTAAATGACAGACATTTTAAAAAGTTGGAAATAAATTTGCTACTCCCACGAATTTTTTCGAGTTGAATTTATTTAAACACTGCGAGATTTTAAAATGGAATTTTAAATCAAGTCAAGTGATTGTTTTTCTCGCGAGTTGTTTAAATCGCCAAGAGTTAACTGGCAGACTAAGAGGAAAATTCGAAATTTGAAGAAGAAGGAATCATTATTAATGGCGACTGCCATAATGACCGGCTGACGACTAGCCCACTACTGCGCTTGAATTAGAAGATTCCGAACGAAGATAGTGGGAAATTGATGAAGGTGCTAAAAATAGCCCCAGCACTACTTAGCAGGATTCTCCGAGAAAAGTTATTTAAACAATCTCTTCTCTCATTTCTCCTCACATTATTTCGAAGTTGAAGTTGCTGAAGAGGTTCTGGAGAGATTGAAATATTTTCCAAGTGGTTGAGGAGAGAAATTCTGTGAGAGTTTATTTTATTTCGGAGTGTTGAGTTGCTGAAAGTGCGAAGTGCTGGAGAAATCTTCATTTGCCGAGACTCTTTCTTTCGAAAAGCTGAAAGTGTGTTGCTGCGACTTCGAAGTTGAAGGTTGAAGTTATTTTCCGGAGTTGCTGGAGAATTTAATTCTCAAAGAGCTGAAAGTGGAGTTGCTGCGAAGTTTAAACGTTGAGAAGTTGAAGAGGTTGAAATTTCATATTGCTGGCAACTCTTTATTCCTCTAACTGCTGAAGTTGACAAAGTGAAGTCAAGGTTCGAACAATTTGTGCTGGAGAAATTAGCTACATTGCTGAAAGTTATTAGCTTGCTGCGTTTTTTCTTCACCAGTCAGAAGTGCAGTTGCTGAGAGTTGTCTCTAAACTCAGAGATTTTTATACAGTACGAGGTTTGGAGTTAGAAATTTATGCTGAGAAATTTTATTTTCAAAGCTAACTCCGTATTCGCAGCCATCTCGGGAATTGTTTTATTTTAAAAATCTGCAGTCTAGCTTATTCTTCTATTTTATTTTGCAGATGGCTGGCGCAAAGGATGTTGCAGGAACAAGCAGAGCCGCAGGCAGAGCTGCAAACACTGAAGCAGGCAAGGCTGGCTCATCTCGACAGGCAATGATTAAGAGGCTCGCTAAGCCATTTCTCCCAAAGTCAGCAATAGTTTCAAAGTTGGCAGGATTGAATGACACCAACCTTGGTTCATTTAATCTGAATGCACTCAAATCGAGGATGTTCGGGCTAGGGGGCCATCAACCATCCGTCACGGCACATAATATAATGAAGAGTGGAATCTACGCAGCTGCTAGTTTTCCGCACAATTCAGTGTCCGGAGCTAATTATGGAGTGCGCCAATCACTACAAGCCAGAACGTAGGACGATTGTCTCTCCGGATGGTAAACTGCTCGCCAACTTACACCGATGCCATCGGAGAGGCATTTGGGATTCCAACTGCTGAGGAGATGTTATACAGGACAAACAAGAGGGCAGATAAGATGTACTCTTCCTCTTTCGAAAGAGTCACTGCAGTCATCAACAGAGTTTGGATGCAGAAGCCGAGGCCACCCCGCACTAAGCTCCCAAAGCAGATAATTGCCGAGGACGTGAAACAAGAATACTGTGATTTGATAATGATGCTGAGCCGGGTGAATGGGAGTGCACAGGCTTACATTTTCGAGCCTTGGATGTTCTACTTCATCGAGATCATCTTGGAAGGAAAAGAGTGTGTCGATTGGGCTAGGATGATTAGCAACCACATCGATGAGCAATTCAGGAGCTTGAAGGTGACGAAGACTTTCTACATGAGCTCATATGTGATTTACATGTTGGCCAGAATGACTAAGTACAGAGGGATTTCGTACAAAGAGCCAATCGGTTGTGCCCCTGGTCAATTCAAAATTCATGAAGCCTGCACACAGCTACATTTGGCTAACATTGCCAACTATAAACGGGCAAATGATGCATTCACAATGCACATTGCAAGGACGCTTCAGCAAAGGACGCAGCAGAGAATATCTAAAGAAGCACAGACACTGATTGAGGAATATGGGTATTGGCTCATCCAATTCCCGAAATTCACATATATTAGGCTGCAGGGGTTCACTTCGTATCCGTATCGGTTACCACGATACCCCACTGATCACATAGTAATGCTTGAGATATCTAGGCAATTGATTGCCTACGATAAGATTCAGAAAAGGAAAAAGAAGGGTGGGCTTGATTTCCCTATCACCATGGGAAATTCCATTGAGGTGTGTCCCTCTTTGCAGGCAGCCCGAGAGGCAGAGGACGAGCTGCAATCTTATCATTTGTCATATCACACAGGCAGGCAGGATTTCGATCCTTACGGGAACATCCGGATGATACAGAACGTTGAATACCGGCACAGAGCTCATCTGGAGGACTTCTGGGCAAATGCAGTGGATGAGGCTGAGATAAGAAGAAGGATGTTTTCCAGACTTCCTCTCAAGTTGATTAGAGAATGTGAGATTATTCCAGTTCCCGACCAGGTGGAGGAGGATGTCAACGTCATGCAACCCGACTATGGGTCAGTTAGGGATACTCCTGTCCCACCACCTGATTGGTCCGAGCCAGAGATCATGGACTTGGACACTCTTTCTATCCCGGTGATGACTTTTACCAGGACTTGGGTCGACAGACATGTATGCAGACTTAAGAGCAAGTCGATCGCCCTTACTTACAGCTTGATGGGTGACCCAAGGCCGTTATCGGTAAAAAGAGGGAAACAAATTGCTCAGACATCGAGGGCACAAGTGGAAGTGCCAACCCAACCGATACCGTTGAGGATAGAACAAGCATCACCCGTGCACTCACAAACTCAATCCTCGAGTTTAAGAGTGGTTTCATTATTTGCCGATCAGAGGGCAGGATTAGAGGAAGAGCGGGGACTTGAGGAGGTAGATCAGCCCAACGCCCGGGAATCAGCTAGTGCCAGTTTATCCAGGGGCGGCCAACAGGAGGAGGAAGAGGAAACAATGGCCGACACCCATTTTCAGCAGATGTTGGATACGGCTTTGTAAGAAAGAAGAATTAGAATCAGAGATAGATCAGAGCTAGAGAGTATTGGAGATAGAAGTTAGAGAGTAGAGCTTAGAAGTTAGTTTAGATTGAGGAGGAAAGGAAGTTTTCCCATTGAGGACTTTGTAAGAAGTTGTTGTGAACACTCTCATAATATAAAGATTTATCATTGTTTGGTGGTTCTATCTTCTATTGTGAGTAGCTAGCAAGGCTTGTTCGTCTTTCCAATTCAAGGTAGATAGAGTAAAGTAAATTTTATTTCATGCAAGTAGTTGTTAGCTGTGGAGTGTGGCGTTGTGATTTGAGCAAGTCTTCTCGTCCATACCACTAGCGGACTTGCTGATGGTAAGTTCGCCTTGCGTGGTCAACTGGAGTATCAGCACTTAACTTCGATTATGGTTCATGTGTTTGTATGCGTCGTGTTGACGGTATGAACGTGTTGTGTCATAGTTTGAACATTTTCTCATCCTTTGAAGATTGCACCAACTTTGTCGGAGTTGTTCGAAAGGAGACAAAGCAAAGTTTGGTTTGAAGATTGTTTAAGTCGATCCTCGTCCTCCACCCTTTAGAAGTAGATTTGTAGAATCCCTATCCCTATCCCCTTTAAATTCTGCATTTTCCGAGTCAGTCTAGATACCAGAACAATATTGCCAAATCATTCATGTCCTAATTGCTTCACAGAGTCGAACAACTACGTAAGTCCCCTTGAAATAACCAGCAAAACACATCAACCAACTGAGTCTATTCGCGATAAAAGGAACCTTGGAGTCGAACACATGAACTTTCAAGCAATCTTAGCATGTGGGACACTTTGATCAAGAGAGAATAGAGTGACCGTTGGGCAACTTTATTCTGTGCTGGCGCTGTCACAAAAGGCACGTCAACAAGACCTAGCTCTTTTCTTGATATGCAATATTTCTTAGGCATCTATGCTGCTAGCTTCATGTGCATTCCATTTGGAGGAGATAGGATCATTTGGTGTGAAGAAGTGAACAATTTCATGATTGTTAGTTGCTGGTAAGAAATCTCAATTTGCTGGTTTTGATATCAGATTTCTAATAATCCAGATTTTGGGTTGTAATAATTTATTTGAGAGGTTCGGAAGTTGCAAGAATCATCCTTCAAGTATTTGCATTGATTTTATTATTGTAACACTAGTAAATTGCAGATTTTTTTCATTGTAAGGCTGTGAATTAGTAGTGTTAATCCAGTCATTATTATTGCTGCATTTACTTGTGAATTTTTAATGTAAACACTTTAACCCCTAGATGGTTTACTGCCAGTGAGGAGAAAATTGACATTGTATCTTCATCATTCACCCACTGTTGAAGTGGCGAATCCCCACTGTTGAGTAGATGCCCGTTAAGCGGATGAATTGTTTGAAGTTGTAATGTTTTCCCCCCACTGAATAAGTGGTAGCGTGGAAACTCTTATGGCTGGATCACTGCCTACTTGCATTCAGTTGTAATTCAATTTTCAGTTGTAGCGTAGTTTCCTCCACCATATGCTATCACCTCATCTTCTAAAGGATCTTGGTGAACATTCTTGGCGTAGAGTACATTTAGTTTGATTATCTTTTGGAAGCTAACGCTAATCAGTTGGCGTAGTGCTGGTTTGTGTTGTGAAAATCTTGGAAAAAAATTAAGTGGCACATTTCATAGTTCAACTATAAATAAATGGAGACATTCTTTTTTGGTAAAGAAACTAATGATTGTCTTGTTCCACCTAATCATTGCTACTCAAGCATCTCATTGTCTTGTTCCACTTCTATGCCACATGACCCACATCATCAGAATATTCCTTAATTATGCCATTGTTGTAAGCTGTTTTCATAAAAATAGGCATATCTCTTACCTTGAATGTCAAATTTTTGCCTTCTTCTAGGCATCAAAAAGCTCTTTTTGGGATCCATATTTTAATGAGATGTGTTGTATCTGATTTTGATTAGATTTATTGTAATTTGCATTAAACTATCTCTTGCTCATGCATTGTAATTGTATTCTGATAAGTGCCTAAACTTTGTAATTTCTCAGGAGGTTTATGCATTAGGTATTTTGTATTCCATGAAAGGATGTAAATTTCCATTTTTAGAGTTGTAGGGGTCTTGTTTTTTATTTTTATTTTGCTGGTTTGATCTATTGTGAGTTTATCATAGGTAAAAATAAACCTTCTATCACATTGCATAGAAAGAAGTATAAGGTTTAGTGAGTTAAGTTTTTTAAATATCTTTAGTAAGAATTCATTGTCCTTTCTCTATGGTTGGTTCTTGAACCAAGTGACGAAGAGGAGAAGGATAAATGGGATGATAACATAAATTGTATCCTTGGATTTATTGGCTTATGTGTTGATGAGTTTACAAGATCATTTGTCTAGCACATTGAGTTCCCTTGCACTCTTTGGGCCAAAAATTGGGAGATGTATGGAAATCCTCATGATCCTCCAATCCCAATTGTTCCAGCCTTGGACAATCTTGTACATGTGGATGTTCTTGCTTCTCATTCTTCTCCTTTAGATACTTATATTCCAACATCAACAAATATATCTATTGTCCATACTTAGGCATACTATTAGCAATGTAGGCTATCAACATGATCTAAGATTCCACCATTGTCACCTACTTCCACCAAGTTCAATGTTACTTCAAATGGAGTTTCCAATGATTCATTGTAGCTATAACAGCATTGTTTTTCAAAGGTAGTTCATTGGCATGAATACCTAACAAATTTTGAGGATTTGTTTTGTGATTCCTACCTTGCAGATTTGAAAAATAGCAATGACGACTTGATATTCCTCTTTGAGCATAGTTCCACAATAGTTATTGTTCCTTATATATTTGGTTCTACTTCTTCAACAATCTCCTGCTATACAATGTTTTGAGTCATCACCATCATTAGTTGGGCCTAGGGCACATAATCTAATCTTGACACCTCTCATCATGGATTCGGGAAGCAATGCAGAGTTACTAGAGACAGTCATCTTATACTTTCCTCCCTTTAATTTATTTCTAGAATAGGAAGATCTACACTCACATATAGATTTATTTCTTCCAAAAGGGAGAAATATTGTTCGACAAGCATGAATCTTCCTCTACATTCAATGTGAGCATCCACCATCAACGCATGTGTCATGTCCCCGATTTGGAGCAATAAGGAGAAATCATTAAATTAATTATTTGTAAGGTTTTCCAACATAAGGTTTGGTTTTCCAACAAATAAACATTACAAGGTAGCCTTATATTTAATTAATTTAATAAAGTGACTAAAGCAAATATTATATTATAAAGTCACTTAAATAATAAAATAATATTATATTCTAGAAGCTTCCTGGAGGTGATTGAGAAATCTATTTAAGAAGTTGTTGGCTAAGCATTTGGACACACTTGATTTGGATTACTTTTCTCATTACCTACATGGTAAGTAGCTGAAGCTAAATGCTAAGCAATCACTCGAGGGTTTGAAGACTCTAGAGTGCCAGTTTCGGTTGTGAAACACCAATCCTAGCTAGGAGTTTGGAGGAGATATCTTAGTCTTCTCATTGCTGCAAATTTAGTGGCCAAGGGCCAAATTTGAGGAGTTCGATTTGTGATACATTGGCAGATTTTGATGAGCTAATTAAGTCTTCTTGTGGAGGACGATTTTGTGATGCTCAATCCACACTTTGGTGAAGTTGATTTTGTTGATGTTATAGCAGTGGGAGATATGTTTCTCTCAAATTTTAAAAATGATGGATAAATAATACCAAGGCAAGTCGGATTTGCTATATATAATAATTTTATGAAGATTCACCTTGTTTCTTAAAAGAGGCCAACCCAAATGAAGAGTCACCTAGTTTTGTATAAATACAAGGTGATGATCATTCATTTGATTATCAAGTTCATTCATCATAATTCACATTCCTAGAAGAAGTTCATACTTGAGCAGCAAATCATCATCTTGTAGCAGCAGATCATCATTTTGTAGCAGCTGACCGATTTCAAGGAGAAACATATTCATTTGTACCTTTGCATCTAGGAGAGGTGCTATTATTCATTGTATCAAATTCGGCATTGTGTTGGGCCTGAGTTGTAAGCAGATTTCTGCTCTTATTCCTTCAATATATAAGAGATATATTTGTTGGGTTTTTCTCCCTCGAGTAGGAGGGTTTTCCCAGGGTATCTTGTTGTGTTCATTGTCTTATGTGTTGCATTTTCTGATTGCTTTAATTTCTGATCCTAAATCTAACATGGTATCAGAGCGAGTCTAAGAAAAGATCTGATCAGATTTGTTTAAGCAGTCAAGTCAATTTTCATCTAGGACAGATCTTGAAGTATCGCAGATCTAAGGTTCAAATTATTTCTGACCTAAGGGCAGATCTTTGAAGGTGAATATGTGCGGAAAAAGAAGATGGTGAGCTATGTCAAGGTACAAGATAGGCTTGATGGAGCTTCAAACTTCAACTCTTGGAAACCCAGGGTAGTCATTGCATTAGAGGAAAATGATCTTCTTGATTTCGTGGAAAGTGATATGCCCGAGCCTTCCGATGATACTGAGAAAATCCAGTGGAAGAAAAATGGCACGAAGGCTAGAAAGATCATGATAGACTCTGTGATGAATCACCTAGTACCGATCATCTCCAAGTTGAAGACAGCTAAAGAAATGCTTGATACTCTAAAAGGATTGTATGAGATCAACAACACTAGCAAATCCCTTGCTTTGAGACAACAACTTCACCATGTAAAAATGGTTAAAGATGATTCAGTCATCTCATTCTTTATGAAGATTACTGATTTGAGAGATCAATTGAGCGCTATTGGGGATATAATTGCAGACAAAGATCTTGCTATGTTGGCACTAAATGGTCTTGCTCATTCTTGGGAGCCCTTTATCCAAAGCATCAGTGGGAGATCTAGGTCGCCCAAGTTTGATCGTCTTTGAGCTGATTGTATTCAAGAAGAGTCCAGGTTGGCAGCAAGAGGAATTGGGTGAAACTATCGTGATATAGAAAATCAAGTTCTTGCTACTCATACTTTTAGAGAAAGAGGCAAAGGAAGAAAGAGGAATAGAGACAAAGGATCATATTCTACCCCAGAACCGAAGAAGAAGGATCTCTCTCACATTCAATGTTTCAAGTGGGACAAGTATGTTCACTTTGCTCGAGATTGCAAATTAAGTTCTACACAACTTGTTTCTACTGCGGAAATTGACATAGGGACATCTCAGAAGGAGCCAAGTTCTAAAGTCAATTCAAAAGGTTTCTTATTCTAAAGTCGATCAGTTTCTTCGAAGAGGAGAAATTAACATTCAGAGGGAGTCTGACAAACCAACAGAGGAAACCTTGGATGAGGAGGTCAAGTGGTTGATGCAAGTACTTGGAGCTTCAGAGGGAGTCACATCATCATGAAGATTTGTTGTAGCGTATATTTCTCTGAGGCGAAGAAGTATGAGGTGAAAGCCCTTGTAGCATATATTTCTCTGAGACAGAGAAGTATGAGGTGAAAGTCCTTATAGTGTATATTTCTCTGAGACAGAGAAGTATGAGGTGAAAGCCCTTGTAGTGTATATTTCTCTAAGATGGAGAAATATGAGGTGAAAGCCCTTGTAGTGTATATTTCTCTGAGACAGAGAAATATGAGGTGTGAGCCCTTGTTCATCTATGTGAGTGAGATGAGACGTCATGTTGAGAGACTCCATGACGACATCACATTGAGAAACTCCGTGATGAACCCTTGTACTTGTGTTTCTTTCCACACATAGGAGTAGCCATGGTGGACGTCATGTTGAGAGACTCCATGACGACATCACATTGAGAGACTCTGTGATGAACCTTTGAGTTTTCCACAAATGTGTGTAGCCATTGTTGGCATCACGTTGAGAGACTCCATGACGTGGATATCTGGAAAGATACCTCCCTAGCTAAGAGGGAGTGTTGATGTTATAGCAGTGGGAGATATCTTTCTCTCAAATTTTAAAAATGATGGATAAATAATACCAAGGCAAGTCGGATTTGCTATATATAATAATTTTAAGAAGAGTCACCTTGTTTCTTAAAAGAGGCCAACCCAAATGAAGAGTCACCTAGTTTTGTATAAATACAAGGTGATGATCATTCATTTGATCATCAAGTTTATTCATCATAATTCGCATTCCTAGAAGAAGTTCATACTTGAGCAGCAGATCGTCATCTTGTAGTAGCAGATCATCATTTTGTAGCAGCCAACCGATTTCAAGGAGAAACATATTCATTTGTATCTTTGCATCTAGGAGAGGTGCTATTATTCATTGTATCAAATTTGGCATTGTGTTGGGCCTGAGTTGTAAGCAGATTTCTGCTCTTATTCCTTCAATATATAAGAGATATATTTGCTGGGTTTTTCTCCCTCGAGTAGGAGGGTTTTCCCAGGGTATCTTGTTGTGTTCATTGTCTTATGTGTTGCATTTTCTGATTGCTTTCATTTCTGATCCTAAATCTAACAGATTTCAGCTTTCTTTGGAGATAAATTTCTGT
Source organism: Sequoiadendron giganteum (assembly GCA_007115665.2). Lineage (NCBI taxonomy): Eukaryota > Viridiplantae > Streptophyta > Pinopsida > Cupressales > Cupressaceae > Sequoiadendron > Sequoiadendron giganteum. The sequence goes on along the minus strand of CM021103.1, from coordinate 151,078,058 downwards.
AGCTTGCATGTGGCTGGGCACTCCTGTGAGAGGGTGCGATTTTGTTAAGGGAGGCCATTAAAAAACCGTTGAAGCTTGTGGAAGCTTCGCTGGGCTATCAAGAGGAGATTCGCAGCATTTAGAAGGGCAGAAACGTCACCATTTTGGAGGGCCGAATGAACTTGTGTGGCTGCCATCATTACACCAGGTTCTTTATTTTGTCTCAGTTTCCATAGTAGAAGAGGTTGCTGCCATATCCAGTCATTGGCATTGTAAATTCAGTCATATACATTTGGTTGGAGTCATAGACGCTGTCTTATGACAGTCATTATCAATCTAATTTCAGTTAAAGTATATTTTGCATATGAAATAAGCCTTGTAATTGTTGCAAATATCAAATAGAGATATGGGAGGTTGGCTGCAATTTGTTTGACGAATTGTCAAGTAGTTACTCTCATGTCAGCACATAATTGGTTGCATTGCCAAGTATTTGCACTCTCAGTTATTGCATATCAGTATTCAATCCATTTAAAGGTTGGAGAATGCATGCTAAGTGTTTGGTTTAATGTCTCTTGCTGTAGATGCCTAATTGATCTTGAAAGTCGGTAATATATTATTTGCATTTCTAGTTGCAACTGAAATCATTTAGCATTGTTTAGATTGGGTCATTTTATGCATTTTACCAACATTCAAACAAGAAGAAAACTGAAGCAATTACCAGCAAAAATACATTTGCAAACCAATCATTTGACGAAATGTCCAAGCCAGAAAAGTGAAAATTTACACCATAAACAGTGAGGGACATTACAGCATGATGCATTACATTTGGAGAGTGCTACCTAGTCTGTCTCTTCATTCTCTCTTTGGTGGTTCTTCATTCTTTTTGTTTTGGGTGTTGGTGGTTGCGTTATCATTGTACATGGGTACATAACATGGCTTGTTTTGTTGGGACCCATTTCACATTTCCACTCGAGTTGCAATGAAAGGGGGTGTTGGTGTAATATTGCACTTAATAAAGCTAGTTAGGATATTAGGAATAATGTAATGCCCCCATTTTTGGGTTCTCTTGCATTGCAGTTGACTCTAACCTTCTCGGTGTGTGTCAACCTATCAGAGGGGATAATTGATGTTACAAATGAGCTCAGATGACACTTTCCGAAGTTGTTTTTGGCTTTTGGTGTGTTCTCCAATATTATTGGAGAGAGCATATATTTATTGTAAATCACCTAGTTAGGTCTGATTCTCATTATTCATCATCAGTATCACTTCAGTGCAGTCAAATTTCGATTCCAATGCTTTTCGATTGTTTCCACAACTAGGATGTATTAATAAGCTGTAATTTAATTATTTTTACTAAGGTTGCTAATTTTATTAAAATAATTTTTTGGGCACCTTAGAATAATAGCTCGTTGGAATGAGAATTGAAAGTTTTAAATGTTGGACGTTGATAAAGTGATTTTTGGTGTTGGAAATGTTTAAATAATAATATAAATCACTTTTTAGAGTAATAAGGCTTATTTAATTTATAAAGTGATTTAATATTATATTTTCATAAAAACTTTTAGAAATTATATAAAAGGAGTTTTGTGAGCTCATTTGCATTATTCCAGATATATTTATTTCTCTTTGGAGCTTTGTGTCTGTGGCTAGATTTCGCATCGGAGGGATGAAAATCCCAATGGTTTTCCTGACTAACGAAAACTCAGAAGGCAGTGCGATTCTAGCTAGGGATCAATGGTGTGCTAAATATTTTGTAAAAACGGATGAAAACTCTCATTTCAAAGCTAGAGGTGAATACAGGCCGGGTTCGTATTTGTGTTAAAATATTTTACAGGTAGGATTAAAGGTTTAATTTGTGAAGTCTTGTGAACAGGATAAATTTATGAGTCGTAGAGGATTGAAGAACTTACAGGGAGATATTGGATGTTTATTATGAGTGGATATTTGCAGAATTTACAATAGGAAGCGAATTAAATATTATATGTTTATTTATAGCTGAGCACTAATAACCCAACCGTACTATTCTAAGCTCCCTAAAAGGAATCATAGCATCCCAAAAATCATAAAAAGGATGGAAGCATTTGTTTGAAGGCTTAAAAGCCATAAGAAGTTTCAGCAAAGTTTTTTTGTGGTTCCCCCAAGGTCGGCACATGAGTCTAAGGGTGAATTGATGCTCTTGGTAAGGCATTAGAGTCTTCTTAAATTCATGGCACATTGGAGGGTCAGCAATATCCAACACAACTTATATTTGACTTCAATAAAGCTAGGAAAGAGGCTTTAGACTTTGGTGCAGCCTTCTATTAATCAGCCCTACCAAGTAATAAGGGTGTCAAGGTATTAAAAAGGCTATCTTACCTATTTTATGAAGTGCTGTACCCTTCAAAAAGGAGACTGCACAGCAGTATAAGGATAAAAAGATATTGTTGATTGATCAGTAACAAATCTTCAGGTCAGCATTTTGAATATTAATATTGAATTGTTTGTTATAAATGATTCTGCTATAAGAAATTCTGTGTGTATGCTTTGGTAACAGCAGTATAATGAACGGATGCAAATTGTTTGCCTCTTTAAATAAGTCGCCAAGTATGGCTATTCCCCCCCTCCCGTACCAGGCCAGTTTCAGTCCAGGTCCAGGTGTGTGGTGGGTACGCCCTTGGGTACAGCAAATCTTTTTTCAATCTGTCTTTAGCAATTCTCACCATCAGACTTTCACAATCAGCAATTATCATGTTGCTTATATCCATGTATTTGCAGTTGTTAATTACTATTGATTCAACTTGATGTAGGCTATGCTCAAGTAAGAATTCATCAACTCTTCCACTTTTTACAGGGCTTCAGACCAAATGGGTGTTAACAAAAAGTACTTTTACTCTATTTTGTTGTCTTTCATGCTACACTTATCCCTGCTTGCACGCTTTATCTACATCAATATTTTCTTTAAACATCTCAATGTCAAAATCAATCCCTCAAAAAGAGCTACTTGGCTCTGCTGACAAGCAAGCCTGTTAGGTCTACATGATGTTCGTTGCGATAGTACTTACACTGGCAGAAAACAGGACAATTTTAATGGGCAGAGCGTGACCAACATTTTGATACAGATTTGATCATAGCAATATTATACTACACTGATACAAAGATATAATCATGAACTGTGGCAAAGGAAATGGATAGCCATTAGAAATAGTGGAGCAGTTTAATATAAGATATCAAAGGAAAAGAAGGCAATGCATCACAGAGACTTACATTAATGTTGGCATGATGTGGAGACTGGATTCTCCTGTGTCGACAAAGAAACAGGTCCTTTAGCCTTATAATTTTGAACATGTTTATATATATATTCCCATACCCGTACCCAAGGAAAAAAAAAAGTGTTGTACTGCCGTACCCTTATTTGAACCCATACCTGAAGTGGCAACTTAGCTCTTTAACTATATGAATGTCAAGATTGAGTTTAATGAAAGAAAATGTGTTATGATAGCATTGAACAAATTGTGCAGAAACTCTTTCATATTTATATGCATACAACTGTTTGACGAAACGCTTGAGCAACAAAGTCTATGAGTATTGCAAAAATAGGTATAGAAATTTGGTCAGGCACATATAAGTAAATAATAATGACATGTACATCTTAACTTGAGGTACACATGTGCCACCACTGCCTCATCAATTTTTGATTGGTGGTAGTTAGATGCCACATCTATTTATTGAAGGTCACCTTTGCCTTGGTCAAATTGAGTTAACTAATCCAGTGATTGATGGTTGCACTCTTGACAAATAATATTTAAACTTGCAACAGCTATAAAACAATAAAACTAACCCATAAATAAACGAAACAATCTTTTATATCAAATATTTTTCACATTCTTGATAGTGGAATATAACTGATATTTGCATTCTACATAATTTGTTGTTTGCATGTAGCTTATGTAAATTGAATGTTTAATAATATTCCATAAAAAATCTATTGTTAAGTCTATACAATGAGGACTTCTCCTACCTTTTTTCATTACAAAAAAAAACCAAAATAGTTCACAGAACAAGTTCTAGCGTACACCTATGCCCATGTTATCTTAACCGAAGGCATTCATTTTATATTTCCTTCCCTCTTATTCATTTCTAGAATAGGAAGATCTTCTGCAATCAGATTTGGATTTCTTTCTTCTTAAGAGGAGAAATATATTTTGATGAGCATGAATCTTCTTCAACATTCAATGTCAAGCATCCACCACCAACACATGAGGCATCACATTTGGAGAGGGATATATAGTCTCTCTCTTTGGGGGGGTTCTTCATTCTCTTTATTTCAGATTTGGGGGGTTGGGTTATCATTTGTACATAGATACCTAGCATGGCTTATTTTGTTTGGACCCATTTTACATTCCTTCTAAGTTGCTCTTATGGGGTTTGATTTCAGCTAAACAAATGCCACCGCTACCTCATCTATTCTTGCTTGATGGTAGTTGGATGCCACATCTATTGATTCAATGTCATTTTTGCCTTGGTCAAATTGAGTTAACTGATCCACCAATCTACTGTTACACTCTTGGCCTATTAGTTAGACAAAGTTAACTCTCCTCTTGATTGAGAGTGATTACTTATGAACTCTTGGATATGTTATCTCCTTCATTCATGAATCCAAGTGGCCTTTACATTTATATACAATCTTTTTCATCATTTTTTTGATAGATAATTTATGGGTTTCTGTTAAAGGGGCCCCTCCCATAAGACAAATAAAATACAAGCTTGCAACAGCAATGAAACAACAAAACCAGTTCATAAACAAAGTAAATAATCTTCTTTATCGTATCTTTTTCACATCCTCAATATTGGAATATAGTTCATATTTGTATTCTACACAATTTTTTGTTTGCATGTAGCTTCTGTAACTTGTCTTTGTTCATCTAGATCTAAGATTGTGTTTGGAATCTTATTGAATTTTACACTAAATACCAACTGCAAATACTATTCTTTTGTAAATTGAATGGCTAACAGTATTCCATGGCAAATCTATTGGTAAGTCCGTACAATGATCTTTTTCCTACCATTTTTCATCACAAAGAGAAACCAGAATAATTCACTGAACAAATTCTAGTGTGCACCTACACTCGTGTAATTTGTAAACCTTTTCTTCCGCAATTAAACCGACACTATTTTATAAGGATCTTGTACACTTTCAAGTCCACCTGGATTCATGCTATATCTAATTTGGTATGTGGCCAATAAACTCTGTATATGTTTCTCTTTCAAAGCCATTTTAATTGTGTAATATTGGGTAATTCTGATTTGAGTAAAGCGCTTTTAGCAAAAAAAAATTAATATATACAAGAAAACTTATGTTTTAGTTATCTATTTGCTGCATCTATAACTCATTTTGTTCACTTGGATTCTTGCCACTAAAACTTGGATGATGTCAACTTTATTAGGTGTCTTGCTTAGTCTCTGAAATTTGTCGCTGTTATATTTGCTTCCAAACATTAAGTTAATCAAGGCAGTATCCATTGGTATACTCTGAAATTTCTCAAGTTTTTGCTGTTTTCGCAGGTTGAGATGTCCATGATATTATCAGTGGAGTAAAATGAAGAAGATTCAATTTTGTGTATATTAATTCAATTTTTTTATGCAACATGTGCTCGATGTTGAGAAGCAAGCAAAAGCTTTCTTATGTTTATGTTCCTGTGAATGGTTAAAAGAGACAAAGAGGGGGCACAAATACTCTAAAGCCTACTTTGGAGGCTAATGATGGTTGCAAGCAAAGTTATCTTCTGTGTTTTGTTGGGTGGCATACTGTTGCAGAATTACCTTTAAGGCATTCCAGCTACTCTTACAACTACCTTGGAATGAACATTCAGTGGCAGGATTCTTTATGCGTCAGGTGACACTTTTATTGAAGTATAGACAGGATAGGGTTAGAGAATTAGTTTCTCTTTCTGGGATTGAGCGAGAAACCAGATTTGTTAGTTTAGTAGGTTTGTGAAAAGCAAAGTTTGCTGAGCAAAAAGTTAACTACAAGGAAACACTTGAACAAAGTAAATGAACATTGAAATATATGGCCATCAGTAACTCCAAACAACTTTTAAATGAAATGTTGTGATTTCTTCTGTAAATATATGTTTTGGTAATTTGCATCTTCCATTTAGTTATTTTTGTATCATCCAGTCTTTCATTTCTAATCTGTGTGCATTTTACAGGCTGTTTTCTTATGTCAGTTTCATTCCCGTGTATGCAATTGAATCATTTAACCTCTATATTTTTGTGAACTATGAAAGTTAAATATTATTCGAGATGCTATCCCTTGAATATATATATATATATATTTTCAAGGGATAGCATCTATAACTATAATTTTTTTAATTATTTGTGTATTATAATGTTATTTGTCCTCACTAAGTTTACATCTTTGTTCCCTAGCGACATGCCTAACAGTATTTTTTGACACATCCCCATACCAAGGATGCTCTTGGAACACGGGGATGCCTTTAAAACATCCGCCTACCATCCCTAATCCATTTTTATTTTCCCTAACATCTTAGAAACACAACTCCAGTCGTCACCAAGACAATTGGGAACATCAATGACATCCTCTGATGGCTCCTTGCAATTACACTCAAATTTTTAAAAAGGGACCAAAAAATCAAAAAAGATTTTATTGTTCGTTTGTGGTCGCCCACGCCAATCTCAACAATAAATGAAAAATTTTGGTCTACAAAGCATTTATTTTCAAGCTCCTTTATGGTGTATGATAGTCACATGTTAGGGTTCACTTTGTAAGATTTGAAAGCAATTTTCAGCCATATTAGCTAGTGGAGTATTAGGGTTTTCAAGATTAAATTCGGCAAAACAATACCTAAGATTTCAAACTCCTCTCAAAGTGGTTTTTTAGTCCCAAAATGGTAGTAATTTTTATCATTGAAACAATAAAATTAGTTTTTCTCTCAATCACAAAATTGTAGGTCTATAACATATAATGGCAAAAAATTCAATATTATTGAGACGACTTCCTTTTTTATCTCAATTCAAAGTTAAGAACTTGTTGTCTATTGTGTCAACCCACTACAATCCTAAGACAAGGGAGATAGGCTTATTGATTGCACAAATCTTTTGCAAGTTTTGGTGATTTGTTTCAAGAGGTATTTTCAAGTTGAATTTGGTCAATTTGATAACTTCATTTTGTTGAAGAGCCAAATAGGTATCTCTAGATTCAAGTTGGTGGAAATTTGAGTTAAATTGATTATGTTTTGAAGAATTCAAAGGTTTGGCTTGAACCAAGAAGAAAGTCAAAGATGGTGTTCTAGAACACTCGCTAATTTCAAAATTTCATGTTCCTTTGAAAAGCTCTGACATGTTTTCAAACATCTTGAAGATTTGAATAGTTCCTAGTGGAGTAGGAACCTCCAATAAAGCAAACAGTTCCTATCAAGGTAGGAATCTTTGAAAAAAAGGGACAAAGTAAAGGAATCATTCTTGAAAGTTCAAATAGTTCATATTGGAGTGGGAACCCTCAATAAAGAGGAATGACTACTATTTGGGTGGGAACCTTTGATAAAGTGGAATGGTTCCTAGTTCCCATTAGGGCGGGAACCCTTGACAAAAGGAATCAAAGATGAACGCTTAACATTTTGGAAAATGAACTAGTTCCTAATGGGATAGCAATCACCAACAAAGTGGAACAACGTCTAGTGGGATAAGAACCCCCCAAAAAAGAACAAGTTCCTAGTGCCTATTACATCTCTAATGGGTTCTCAACACTCAATTTTAATGGAGATTTGAATGTGTTGTACCCAAACCAAATTTTTTGCTTCATTAAGTCATTTTGCTTAAAATGGTCTAAACCTTGTAAAAGTGGGGTCAAAACTTAGTTTTTGGGCAAATCAAGTATGGGCTTTTGGTCAATGTGATGCCAGGAAGATACTGGCAAAATTCAGAAATTTTGAAAATTAGGGTTTCCAAACCTCGTTTTTAGGTCAAAACCCTAAAATATAGGAATTTGTCAAAATTGGTTGGAATTAATTTTGATTGGCTTATTTCACATCACGATCATAGTGGTGAAGTCAGTTTCAATTAAAAGTTAGATTAAGCCTGGTGGGTAGTTTTCACATTTTCAGGAGAAAAATTAGAACCTCTGAGGTCATCAATGGCAGTTGACCAATATCAGGTGTCAAAATCTAAGCCTAAAACTCAAAGCAGAACGCTCTACGATGAAAGATGTTGAAAAATATGCTTTTTGACAGAGGGGATTTTCGAATTGGCAAAAAGTGTTAAAATATTCTAAGTCTAGGAACATTTTCACTATGTAACGTAGTAGACACTTGCGCAATCAACGTGCAAGTCAACTTTACAGTGTTCGTACATGTGAGAATGATGAAATATAGTCATACACCCACCTCGGCAGTCATAGTATGTTGACATGGTTAACCTCAACAGTGAATACAGTGTTCACTAAGCACGAAATGGATGAAAATATGAAGTTCAAAGCAAATCTGCGCCCCTGTAGCTCAAGGGCGCCCTTCCATTTGATGGTCAAGATTCAACTGTTTTGGATTGTGAATACACTCATTCTCTTATGTTTTCAGTCAGCTTTCTAACTAGCTACGAAGTAAGTTCATCTGAAATGCAGAACTCTGGCAGACAAAGGCGGAAGCAGAAGTTACAAAGAGTGTATACATTATGAAGATAGTCAAAGAATGCAGATTTGCACCCCTATAGCCTAGGGGCACCCTTCTTTTTGAAGGCCAAGATCTGAATGCATGTGTTTTTTGTTGGTTTTAGTCTCTTCAGGATCAGTTCGGCTCTTCAACGAGCTATCAAACAAAGATGTACCTAGTGCAGAACTCCGGCAATTGGTGTCAGAAGTAGAGAGTGCAAGCATGACGCATGTCACAAGGAATTGCTAGTTGATGGTTTGAGTGCCCCTGTAGCTCAAGGGCGCCCTTGAATATGGCTACCCAGATGAATGAAATTGCAGTTGAGGTCTTCCTGAGATATTTTCTAGCTCAGTTCAGCTTTGCAGCACACCTATTTGCGAGATGATCCGACATTCTGAGTGACCGTGACAGAGGTTCTACCGAGCACGTAAAACAGAGGATGGTGAAATGTAGCTACACACAGCTGCACATTTGTAGGCTAGGAAAGCCCAGCCTTTAGGCCTGCCAGATGGGGTTATTTGCTTTCGCAGTCTTCACAAGACTTGTGTGCGATTACTCCAGCTATCCAACGAGTCCAACCATCAATCGCCGAGATTTGGCGAACGCTCGTACGTGCGAGGTCAAGATGGTGATGCTGAAAAGTGAAAGTGACTAAAGACAACCAAAAAATGACTAAGTATGGTGAGTACCAATCTCCTTGAAAAAAGGTGCCCTTCTCTTTGAGGCCTTGGAAACAGTTTTCTGGCTTTGTCGTCTCCAGAGACATCTCTTGTAAGTTGACTCAACTATGTAGAGAGATCGATGACGCGTGAATCGGAGCATTCTAGCTCTCGGTATCAGGGGTCAAATTATGGTGTTCAGATGAAAGTCACTTTTGTCAAAATGGTATTTGTGCTTTCACAGACCAGGGGTGCCCATCTTTTTGGGGTTCCTGATTCAGTTTTCAGATACCTTACATACAGTCATTGGATTCAGAGTACTTCCAGTCACACAATGAATCTACTATCCAGTCAGCAGGGTTCATCATTCACCGTTAGCGGTAGTTTGAAGCATCATATGGCAATATGGAGAAATGGCTAAGTCTGGAATCAATGCATCAATTTAATCAAAGGAGCTTAATTTTTGAAGGTGTCAAATGTTGATTTTAGGAGTTATTGTTCCTAGTAGACATTTCATCCTTGTCATACAGGCTTCGCAATGGATATCTCAGATCAGTCATAAGATCATTCGGTCACCTAGAAATCAGAATTGAACATGGTCAGATGTAACTTTGTAGTCAGCTATAAAGTAGGAGATAAAAATCTCATAACTCTTGCAAATGGAGGCCTAGAAGGTCAAATTTCGGCTTTTTGGAATCAGTGAAGTTTACTGAGCATGTCTAGATGCTATTTTTAGCGAAATGATCAAAATAATATTTTTGCATGCAGAGCATTAAAAAGTAACGAATTTCTTCAAAGAGCTAAATATGGCACCTGTTTTTAACTTGCATGTTTTAAATTAAATGTTATTTTTAGTCTGAGACTCAGAGTCTGTGGCAGTTCATCTGGTAAGAGGCCAATCGAATTCTTTCACAATTAGGGTTTCAACATGCATGCATAATGGTACGACTTTGTCTATTTAACCAAGTATAGCGCCTTTCATTCACACAGCTTACAAAATTTGAATTTCTTCAAGAGGTTGGCAAATTTTTATCAAACAGAAGAGTTTGAAGGCGATAGGAACATTCTTTTGTAGGTACAGATTCATATTCAGCATCAAATTCAAGGCAGAGTGGCGATTTTGAAAGAAGACAAAAATAATTTAAAATAATAAAAAATGTCTATTTCTCTTCTAGATTTCTTCCATTTTCTCGTCTAGAATCTCTCACATGTTCGAAGAATAGGAAAATTGTGGCGGAACATAATAACTGGGTTGATTCACAACGATCTCCTCGGCAAAACCCATGTGTTAAGAGTTTTTTAGGAAAATTTGTTCCAGAACATCAATTCTTGAAGCTTTAATTTTCTCAACTAAAATTCCTTTGCATGGTTGAGTAGAGGTCGAATTTTTACATTTCTGACGTTCTGGGTTGTCTTAGAATCACTTTCTAGACAAAACCCATATCTCAGAATTTTTCGTAAAAATTCACTTCCAATGAGCTATTTTTAGCTTTCCATAAAAGTTGTCAGAATATAGCCATGTTCACAATCAACAGGCGAGCTTTTCATAATGCAATTCACACAGCTCGATTTCAAGACCAAATCAGTTTCGACTCATGACTTTAACAGTTGATTCGAATCTACATAAAGTGCTTCCAGAAGCAGTTTTGGATCCACTCAAGATCAGAGAATCGATAATCAAGAACATTCAGTAGTCTGGGTTACTTGAGGCTGCTTGCATACCTATCTCAGTTCATTGTGTGGAGTTTGTAATGTCTTGCATTAAGTATTACAATTTTGCTGCACGGGAGATACAGTCAGTAGATGGGCATGTCATATGCAGTCTCAAACCCCTTGACATTGAACGAAGTTTGGGTATTCCTCAACATCCAGATGGGTTGGTCATTTCCATGAATCAGAGCGAGCAAGCATTCAATGCTGAATTTGATAAGTGTCAGAGTAAGATGACAGAGAGGTGGCTAAAATAGAAAAAGACCAAGTTGCCAAACAACGTAGGTTGTGGCGAGTTCAAGGATGAGTATAGTATTTTGATTACATTGCTTAATCGTGTCTCAGGTCATGTAGATGCAAACAAATTTCACCCATGGATGTACTATATCATTGGTCGAATCATCTCTAGGCAAGAGCATTATGAATGGGCATCTTTCATCAGCGATGCTATTCATGAGCAAATCACTGGATTCCTAGTTGCACACCAGTTTCATATGTGTTCTTACCTTGTGTACTTGATCACTTATCAGGGTCAGTTTAACGGGTTGAACACAGTGGGCATCCTCAGTGCACAGAAGGTCTATCGTTATTACGACCAGCTCGAGTTCACGAAGGCTGAAAATCATTTCAAACGTGTGCAAGAGGCTTTCTTGACTTATACAGTGAGAAACTTGGACCAGGAGTTGCACATTTGTATCTCAACAGTTGCTAGAGCAGCAATGGAAGGTTGGGCAGACTGGTATATTCAATTCCCTACATACACCTATATTCGTGTCTATGGATATACAGGAAGTCCAGCTATGTTACCACATTATCCTTTGGATAAGACAATGTTCATGGAGTTCCTGAGGCAGTTGTGTGAGGCTCACAAACGTTTGCGCCACAAGCGTAAACAAGTTGCCAACTTTCCTTTGCAATTTGAGATATATTGGTGCAAGACAACAGTTGATGCTAAAGCTGCAGGACAGGAGTTGGATAACTGCAAGCTCAAATACCTGGTTGACACACGCACATATGATCCTTGGGGTCATTACGCAACACGCCTTGGTAGTCGCTCTTATCACAAACCTACATTAGAGGATTACTGGGTGAATTGCGAGGATGACTTCGAAGTGCGTAGATGCAGCTATAGCAGGTTCTCTCGTCCGTAGATTTGTCTTATTGGCAGAAGATGTGGAAGGATTGTCAGAGGATGAGGGAGATGCACTTCCTCAGTTTTATAGAGAACAAATTGATGGACAACCGTTGTCGTTAGTGAATTGGTATGCCAAAGAATTTTCATCGGTGAAAGAGAGATCAAGCAGGGTTATCCAGAATAGTATGCTTTATCTAGAAAGCAGAAGGATCAGAAAGGTATCCATGCCTAGAGCAGAGCCACCACCAGTAGAAGTTGTACTACCCTCCTCGTCAAAACCCAAGCAGAAGAAAAGGAGTAATCCTCCTAGAAAGAATCTAGCGCCTAGTAACTCAAAGGGAAAAGCCCCTGTTGCTATTCCACATATAGAGCCTATCATAGAAGTTGTTCAGAGTTCACCACAGCCAGAGGTTCAACCACATTTGCTATTACCGACACCAAAGTAGCTTCCAGTTCCAATTCACATTGATTTGGACATGGATTCACCTCCTCACAGTAACCATTCTACACATTCACTTTCATCAGATCCTCATATGACTAGTACAGATCATTCCAGTGGGATTAGTCGGGATTCGTCTTGGCTTGAGAGTCAGCTGGGAAGAAAAAGGAGATAGCCATCTTATGTTCTTGATCATTCAGATTTCAATCATGATCATCAAGATGTGCTGACAAGAGGATCAAGAAACAAGTCCACATTGAGAGGAATGCAGGTAAGGAGATCATTGTTGAGACTGTTGCACCTCTAGAGGATAAGAGTTTGGACGAGATGGAAGCTCAAGACTTCGAAGTGATCATAGTCAACTTTGATAGAAGTACTCGTTAGACGGACATTGACCTCCTACAAGTTGCTACAGAGAGCGCAAGGGATAGAATGGTGAAGGATAGAGAAGATAAGTCAGCCCTCAAGGCTGAAATATAGCGGCTTCGCTAGTATATTTCTACCCTAGTACATAGGACAGGGGATGTTGTTACCGCACTTCCACATATGTTAGAACCACCAGCAGAACAGGGTCAGCTTGATCACTTGGTTGCATATGGCAAGCGGTTAGAAGAGGGGGAGGACTTTGTTGCTAGAGGTCGCTTTGTACTTTCAGAGCTATTCCAATTGTGATATAATGCACGTGAACATCATCTTGAACTTCAAGATGAGGAACGTGACTTGGCTATTAGTAGGCCCAAGGATGAGATCCTGATTGCTAACCTGGGGTTGTCATTTGACTCGGTCATAGATGCAGAAAATAAGGAAGATGTCTACGTTTGGAGAACACAGTTGATCTTCAAGGCTAAGATAGAAGAAACGATAGCATCTGAGTTGGATGAGAGCAAAGAGCATGTTACCAGTGCACTCTGCTATGTGAGAAACTTTGTGTCTCAATTACCATGCTTGTATTAGCATGTGGGTGGTGACTATGTTGAGCTTACTGATGTTCAATCAGAGCTCCAAGCACTTATTCACAGTATTTTTAGTGGTGAGACCATTGGTTGTAAGATGAATCAGCTTACTGTCATGTCAGCATTGTTTGATGAGGCAATCAAGAGTAAAGGTGAGTTTCAATGTCAGATAACTAATGGAGAAGACATGCTGTATAGACATGGGATTCTTCGCTAGAGCTTCAGTTCCTCAGAAGGTGATGCAGTCAATAACCTTGTGGATGGATTAATTGCTCGAGATCGGGACCAGTAAACTTTAGTTCAAGGCGTCCCACCTTTTCCAAGATAGATATTAAACACATAAGTTAAGCTCGATGTCTCTTTCCAAGTTAACTCGTTGTTACACTTGCATGCCATGTCTATCTTGGAAACATCTACGTACACTTGGAGTTTCTTTTAGGTTTTTGCGTTAACTGATGATAGTATTCTAGTTAACTTGCTTTCAATAAGGACGTGCATGCTTGCACATTGTCCATTTAGATTAGATGTTACAGTTAACTGATGGTAGCTTGCCAGTTAACTGTATAGTTTCCATTATTAGGGTTTAGAAATAATATCTTGCATGTACTACATGACTGTAGTCGACTCAAGGTGATTTTAGGGTTGCTTACACCTTGATGTCTATAAATAAGAGCATTCAGCTCATTTGTAATTAACTTTTGCTTGATAGCATACATGTTGCACCTACCTTGCCTGTAGTATTGCTATTATTGTATCTGTTCAAGGAACTTTTGCAGGAGAGATAAATATATGTTGTGCCCACCTTGCCTGTAATATTGTCTTTTTGTATATGTTCATGAGCGTTTGTTTTGATAATGAATTGTTATGCCACTCGGGTTCCATACAATTATTATGGTGAATGTTTGCCTTAGTTAGATATAGTGGCTAGTTCGATCATAGATTGTACGCGTGTCTCACCTATGCAATTTTATGTCCTAGTTGGCTATCTTTTGTGTTTTGTTATCAATAAGCCTATTCAAATTGAGCAAATAGTTGTGCCCACCTTGCCTTCATGTTGAGAATTTATACTTAAAGCTTATCGTATGATGTGTGTGATAATAAGCTTATTCAGCCAAGCGAATAGTTGTGCCCACCTTGCCTTCGTGTTGCAAATATGTACTCAGCTTATCGTATAAAACCATTCCTGCTCCATTACTTCACGCTCTGTTTTCTTGAGGAAACTGGATAGATTTAAAGAAGTTAGCTTAGTTGTAGTTAAATGATCTGTGAAACCAGAAAATCCTTAGCTGCAACGTTCTAGGTTTTCTTAACCTTGTGCCTCTACCAGCTGAGAACAAAAAGATAGGATTTAGTTTACTTTTCTTTTCCATGCATTCCAGCGCAACGAGGGAACTTCCCCTCCTAATTTGAAGAGCACTCATTACGCAGTGTGCATAGTTGTCCATACAAACTTACACTCCAGAGGTGTTAGTTCTTACGCCAACAGAATGATCATCTAGTTCTGAGTCTCGGAAATCTCCAACCAAATGGCATAATTTATTTCTGAAAGTGATTGAAGAAATGGGGAGTTACCAGAATGAAGGAACAACCCAATGAGTTCTTGGTAGATTTCTCGAATGCTTCTAGTCTTCCTTGTGTCTTCATTGTCACTTTCACTTGATACTTTAACTCGCATCCCTTCTCCTCCTATAGAAGACAACACACCTCGATTTGAATCATTAGTATAACTAGAATTATCTTCTTCAATTAAGATTGGAAAGGAAGATGATCTAGGAGAATTATCACTTTCAATATCTTCATCAAACCATATATTCTCTTGATATGTATTTCCCTTGTTTTAAAATTATATATCCCATATCCTTTTGAATCCTCACTATACCCAATCATTATGTACTTCTCACTTTTCCTTTCTAGCTTGTTCTTTTTTCATCAAGAATGTGGGCATATACATTGCATCCATAGACTCTAAAATGAGACATTGTAGGCTTTCTAAAACTCCATGCTTCTTCTAGTTTTATGTTCATAACTAACTTAGTAGGTATTCCTATTCAAAATATACATTGCAATATAAATTGCTTCAACCCAAAATTTAGGTTATATATTTGGAGAGTAACATGCATTTAGCCAATTCTATGATAGTTATGTTCTTTCTTTCTCCAACTCCATTTTGTTGGGGTGAGTTGGAGACAATTTATTCCTTCTTTATACCATGTTTACAAAATTCTAAGATTTTTTTTATTCGTAAGAGCAATAGGTTTGTATTATATATTATCAAAAAAGGAAATACAATTCGATGCCATGTTGGCATATATTCACAGTGGGCTCATAGCCAAAATGAGCCTATATATATATATATATACTAGTAGTTATTCACATAGCACAAAGAAAAAACCATTTACATCCCTACCCCAGGAGCTTCATCAAACTTCCTTATCCACTTGAAATCCTCAATCGATTCTAGGTTGTTGACCTTCTTCAGGTATTGGCTCCCCTTCTCAGCAATGGCCCTATGTTGTATCAAGGTCTTGGTGCAAAATTTACCAAGGAAAGGAAGCATTCCACCACAACACCTTCCTCAAGCACCCTTTGTATATCCTTCAGCTGCAAGACACCAACACCATAGTGAGTCACTCTCAAAACATCCTCCTACCCCCCAGGGTATGTTTCTTGCACAATGCATATGCCAACTCTGAAGGGAAAAGAATGCGGATCTACTAACCCAACAGTGCAGAATACATTCCCTTAACACCTTTACTACAGGGGAGAGAAGCAAAAACAAAAAACTAGCAGTTTCTAAAACTTATAGAGATGCATACAACTATGGCAATGAGAAACCAGAAAGATAAGCAAACAAAAATGATACAGTATTTACGTGAGAAAACCCTTTCAAGTAAAAAACCCACCACACAAAGTCAAATCTATTGTATTACAGCATTGAATCGATTACATACAATATCCAGACTTCTTTGTTCAGCTCACAATCACCCAGAGAGTTTCAGATTCACTATTACAATGTTTTTACAACATACAGTTCAAAACCCTCCTCAAGAACTCACGTCCTTCTGTTCTTTAGCCCGCAACTTCAACTTGCTCTGGAACTAACGACCCAACATCTAACCTTATGAGAAATAACACATCTCTCATCCATAAGTAACCGACTGAGAAGAGTAATGAAGACCATCCTCAAATCATGCATCTGGTCGAATCTGACAGATCTCCTTGCAACGAGTCGTCCAAGCATTCAATGCCATCACCAAAACGGTTGAGCTCGTTACCCTTCGTTGACAAATGCAACTGCCACAATAACTATCTTGGCATTCCTCCAATCACTATTCAACCAGGTGCCACGTGTCCAAGACCCATCAGCAATCGCAGCTAATAGACCAACCAAAACGGTCAAACATACATTGGACGCGTCGAGGACTTCAAGTCATTTCTAACACTGCCGGAGCCGGAGTCGGAACAAGAGTCGAAACAAGACTCCACCAAAAATACACACTGCCGGAGCCGGAGTCGGAACAGGAGTCGAAACATGACCCTACCGAAATTTCAGGTTCAGGAACCATTTAGGTTCCGCGTCCGCCCACGGCAAAGGGGAACTCATCGGAAATAGTTCTAACCGGGTAAAGTCAACCCGGGGTCAAACCAAGACAGGAACACCAGAGTTAGAGTCGGACCCGAGGACAGAACAGAAATAGAAACAGGACTTTACCAAAAGTCCAAGGTCAGGTACCAATCCGGTTCCGGTTCTGCCTCCGCCAACTGCAAGAAACAACAATCCAAAACCAGAACAAGGCGGAGGAAAACACCCCAAGGAGAATCCAAACACCCAGAAGAACCAGATCACAAAAGCAGGAGTCGGACCCAGAATCGAAACAGAAACCGAAACAGGAACCTGGCAAACAGACATTGCCAACTTCCAAAACTGGTTCCGCCTCCGCCAGAACCTATGAAGCGAAGTGAGAAGAAACAGACGGTAGGAAGCGGAGTTGGAGTCGGATCAGGAACAAGAACATAAACTCGAAACTTTAGGCAAATAGAACAATGTCAAGTTCCATCCCAGTTCCGCCTCCGCCAGAGACCCAGAACTTAGCCAAACAGAACAATGCCAAACTCCATCCTGGTTCCGCCTCCACCAAAACTTTGCAAACAACACAAAATCACCAAGGCATGAAAATGAGGACTTCAAGCTGGAAGTTGAGACATAATTTATCAACAATCTCCCACTTGGTGAACACTTCCAACTTCCTCAAAACATCAAACCTTACTGTCTATCATAGGCCCCAAGGCCCATCGATTTTGTGCACCATTTGAACTTGTCTATGTTAACTGGCTTTGTCAAAACATCTGCAACATTCTTCAAGGTGTCAACCTTATCCATACTGACCTTGTCATCTTCAACCATATCCCTCATGAAGTGATATTGCACATCTATGTCCTTGGTCTTGGCATGAAAAGTCGAATTCTTTGCCAAACAAATGGCACTTTGACTATCACAGCAAATTGAAATCTACTTAGCACTAAATCCAATGTTTGAAACAAACACCTCAGCCACACTGCCTCCTTGCAAGTATGAGTTGCTGCCATATACTCTGCCTCTGTCGTGGATAAAACAACTACAACTTGTCGCTTGCTCATCCAACTGATTGCTCCTCTATTAAACATGAAAGTGTATCCACTAGTGGATCTTCTGCTGTCAATGTCCCTTGTCCAATCAGAATCAACATATCCCTGAATACTAAGAGTCCTTTCTAATGCAACCATACTATCATGGTAACACAGCATAATTTGAAGTGCCCTTCAAATACCTGAACACTCTCTTCACAGCATCCCAATGTGATCTCCCTGAATTTGCCATAAAACGGCTTAGAACTCCCACTGCTTGGGCAATGTCTGGTCTTGTGCAGACCATAGCATACATCAAACTGTCTACTGCACTTGCATAAGGCACACTGGTCATGTCCTCCATCTCAGTAGCAGACTTTGGACAGTCTTCAGCAGATAGTTTCAATCCTTGCATGATTGGAACAACTAGTTGTTTGCAATCAGTCATATTAAACCTCTCTAAAACGGTTTTCACATACTTACTCTGACTGAGCCAAAGTTTTATGCTTGTTTTATCCCTAGTTATCTCCATTTCAAGAATATACTTTGCTGCTCCAAGATCTTTCATTTCGAACTTAGCAGATAACTGAGTTTTAAGATCAGAAATCATAGCCTTGCTATTACCAATGAATAACATGTCATCCACATACAAAGTAATAATAAGCACACGATCATTCTCACATTTATAATAAATGCAATGATCAGATTTTGATCTAACAAACCCAATTGACAACACAAATGTGTCAAATTTTTGGTACCACATTCTAGGAGATTGCTTTAGACCATAAAGAGATTTATTTAATTTTCAAACCAGATTTTGTTTGCCTCTTTCAACAAAATGTTCAGGCTGGGACATGAATATTTCTTCTTCCAGCTCACCATGGAGAAACGCTATCTTCACATCCATCTGCTCAATTTCATAGTCATACACAGCTGTCAATGACAACAAAAATCTGATGGATGTCAGCTTTGCTACAGGGGAAAAGATCTCTCCATAATCAATTCCCTCAACTTGGGAAAATCCCTTTGCAACTAGTCGTGCCTTATACTTCTCCACACTGCCATCAAGGCTTGTCTTCCTTTTGAATATCCACTTGCAACCGACAGGCTTTCGCCCTTTAGGCAGTGGTACCAACTTCCAGGTATCATTCTTTTTCAAGCAATCCATCTCCTCATTCATGGCTTCCAACAAAGACTTTGAATCAGCCATGCTGATTGCTTCTTTCACAGTCCTAGGCTCATCAGTGCTGGTAATTAAGGCATAAGCACAATTTGAATCTAACATAGAGAAACCATACCTTTTTGGTTGCCTTTTTTCTCGTGTAGATCTCCTTAGAGGCTGAGGTTGTTCTTCATCATCAGAACTTCCAGAGCTACTTGAACTCTCCTCAATCTCAGGTAGACCATGCAGTTCTTTCCTTTCTGGAGTTTGGGGAATCTCAACTACATCCTTCTTCTTATCACTCTAATTTGTCTCAGGTTGTTGATCACTTACTAGAGGTTTCAGCTCACGAAATATCACGCTTCTGCTATACAAAACCTTCTCAGTAATAGGGTTCCAAAGCTTGTATCCTTTCACACCAACTCCATATCCGATGAGAATACATTTCACAGCCTTGTTATCCAACTTTGATCTCTTTTCATTTGGCACATGAACATATGCCTCACAGTTAAAGACCCGAACATGCCTTAATGAGGGTTTCTTACCTGACCATGCTTCCAAAGGTGTCTTATCAACAAGAGCTGAGCAGGGAGACCTATTAATTAAATAACATGTTGTAGCCACAACCTCAGCCCAAAACTTCTACTCCAGACCAGCACCACTCAGCATACTCCTTGCCTTTTCCATCAGTGTCCTGTTCAACCTCTCAGCAACTCCATTTTGCTGTGGAGTGTAGGGGGTTGTCTTATGCCTTTTAATTCCATGATCAGTGCAATACCTTTCAAAATCTACAGAACAAAACTCACCTCCATTGTCTATCTTTAAACACTTTATTTTCTTTCTAGTCTAATTTTCAACCAAAGATTTGAACTCTTTAAATCAACTGAACACTTCTGATTTACTTTTAAGAAAGTACAAATGCCCTTCTCGAACAGTCATCAATTAAAAAAACATAATATCTAGACTTCGATAATGAAGGAACATTAACTAGACCAAACACATCAGAATGAACATAATCCAGTATACCAGAAGATTTGTGAGGACTAGAGGAGAAAGAAACACGGTGTTGCTTTCTATAGATACAATGTTCACAGAAATCGAACTCAAGGTTACAATCATCAAGCCCTTCTACAAGGTTTTTGTTCTTCAAGGTTTTTAAACCTTTCTCACCTATGTGACCAAGTCTATGATGCCATAACATAGTCTTCTCTGTTGGGAGTTTTACCTCCAAAGCATTTGCAGATAGTGAAGAGTCTTCATCTTTCTCTATAGGTGCAGAAATACATGACTTTTCAGAGACACTGTTGCAAAGAACAGGTCATGCATCTAGCTTGTACAGAGTGCCAGTACGAACACCCTTAGCTAACACCATTTCACCTCTAACCATTTTACATCCCTTACTAGAAAAAGAAACATCTACACCAGCATCATTTAACTTACTAACAGAAAGAAGATTTCGAGCCAACCCTGGGATATGGAAAACACCACCAATTCCTTTGACTCTCCCGTCAGGAAACTGAATTTTGACCCTTCCTTTGCCAACAATCTTCAGCGTTGAATCACTTGCAAAGTATACCTTTCTACCATCATACTTCTCATACTTTGAGAACCAATCTCTATTGGATGTCATGTGAAAAGAGGCACCTGAATCAACTAACCAAACATCATCTGATGCCTGAGTTGTCAAGGCTGCTACAATGAAGGCATCTGCATCACTTGGAGAAGATTCGTTGTCAAAAGCATTCTTCTTCTTCTTCTCCTTGCAGTCCCTCCTGATATGATCAGGTTGCCCACAGTTCTAGCACTTTACCTTGAAATTTTTACCAGGAGACTTTGATCTCCCTTTAGACTTGGATTTCGACTTGTTGTCTTTCTTCTTGCCTTTCTCCTTTGTTCTACCTCGAACAGAAAGAGCATCTTTGGCCATCTTAGAAGAATTCCTTCGCATTTCTTCAGATAGAAGCGAAGCAACCACATCATTAGTCTTGAAAGCAGTGGTTGTGCTTCCAATAGCCATCACAAGATGATCCCAACTATCAGGTAATGAACACAACAGGAGCATGCAACGATCCTCCTCCTCAATCTTTTCACCTACAGATGCCAGCTGAGTAACACTCATATTAAATGAGTTCAGATGATCTGCAACAGATGCACCTTCGTCCATCTTCAAGGAGTACAACTTCTTCCTCAGGAATAACTTGTTTACCAGAGATTTTCCTTGGTAAATATCACCAAGCTTCTTCCACAAAGCAGCTGCAGACATCTCCTCATGAACATTCAAGAGCACAGAATTAGCTAGACTCAGTCTTATCAATCCTCTTGCTTTTCTATCAGCAAGATCCCAAGCTTCTTGGGTCGTAGTTTGTGGCTTAGTTCCAGACACTGCAATCCAGAGGTCTCTATCCACAAGCAAGTCTTCTATCTTGAGTTTCCATAACTCAAAGTTGCTGCCATTAAACTTCTCAATATCTATTCTACCAGATGTACTCGCCATCTCACAACAGAAACAAGTTTAACAATGCAAGTCTCCCACTGAAACAATATTAGTGCAAAAAACTAATTTTCCCTAACAAGGATAACACGAACTGGCCAAGCTCTGGTACCACTTTGAAGGGAAAAGAATGCGGATCTAATGACCCAACAGTGCGGAATACATTCCCTTAACACCTTTACTACAGGGGAGAGAAGCAAAAACGAAAAACTAACAGTTTCTAAAACATATAGAGATGCATACAACCATGGCAATGAGAAACCAGAAAGATAAGCAAACAAAGATGACACAGTATTTATGTGGGAAAACCGTTTCAGGTAAAAAAACCCACCACACAAAGTCAAATCTATTGTATTACAGTAATGAATCGATTACATACAATATCCAGACTTCTTTGTTCAGCTCACAATCACCCAGAGAGTTTCAGATTCACTGTTACAATGTTTTTACATGTTCATACAGTTCAAAACCCTCCTCAAGAACTCACGTCCTTCTGTTCTTCAGCTCGCAACTTCAAACTTGCTCTGCAACTTACGACTCAACTCTTGACTTGTCTAACTTATGAGAAATAACACATCTCTCATCCATATGTAACCGACTTAGAAGAGCAATGAAGTCCATCCTCAAATCACGCAACTGGTCGGATCTGACTGATTTCCTGCAACAAGCCGACTTTGCATTCAAAGCCATTACTCAAAATGGTTGAGCTCGCCACCCTTTGTTGAAAAAT
The DNA here is from genome assembly GCA_007115665.2 of Sequoiadendron giganteum. Lineage (NCBI taxonomy): Eukaryota > Viridiplantae > Streptophyta > Pinopsida > Cupressales > Cupressaceae > Sequoiadendron > Sequoiadendron giganteum. Next base: position 151,055,553 of record CM021103.1, on the reverse strand, counting down.
GCAACTGCCACAATAACTATCTTGGTATCTGTCCAATCACTATTCAACCAGGTGCCACGCATCCAAGACCCATCAGCAATTGTAGCTGACAGAGCAACCAAAACGGTCAAACAGACATCGGGTGCGACCAAGACTTCAAGTCATTTCTAACACTGCCGGAGTTGGAGTCAGAACAGGAGTCGAAACAGGACTCCATCGAAAATACATGCTTCCAGAGTCGGATTCAGAGACAAAACTAGAGTCGAAACATGACTCCACTGAAATTACAGTTTCAGGAACCAATTTGGTTCCGCGTCCGCCCACGGCAAAGAGGAACTCATCGAAAACAATTCTGATTGGGGTAAGTCAACCTAAGGTCAAACCAAGATGGGAACACAAAAGACCAGAGTCGGAGTCGGACCCGGGGATAGAATAGGAATAGAAACAAGACTTTACCAAAAGTCCAAGATCAGGAACCAATCTGGTTTTGGTTCCGCCTCCGCCAACTACAAGAAACAACAATCCAAAACTAGGACAAGGTGGAGGAAAACACCCCGAGGAGAATCCAAAAATCCAAAGGAACTAGATCACAAAAGCAGGAGTCGGACCCGGAGTCAAAACAGAAACCGAAATAGGAACATGGCAAATGGACATTGC
>CM021103.1:150981527-151054817 GCA_007115665.2 Sequoiadendron giganteum | reverse complement strand
TAGTTGTCCATACAAACTTACACTCCAGAGGTGTTAGTTCTTACGCCAACAGAATGATCATCTAGTTCTGAGTCTCGGAAATCTCCAACCAAATGGCATAATTTATTTCTGAAAGTGATTGAAGAAATGGGGAGTTACCAGAATGAAGGAACAACCCAATGAGTTCTTGGTAGATTTCTCGAATGCTTCTAGTCTTCCTTGTGTCTTCATTGTCACTTTCACTTGATACTTTAACTCGCATCCCTTCTCCTCCTATAGAAGACAACACACCTCGATTTGAATCATTAGTATAACTAGAATTATCTTCTTCAATTAAGATTGGAAAGGAAGATGATCTAGGAGAATTATCACTTTCAATATCTTCATCAAACCATATATTCTCTTGATATGTATTTCCCTTGTTTTAAAATTATATATCCCATATCCTTTTGAATCCTCACTATACCCAATCATTATGTACTTCTCACTTTTCCTTTCTAGCTTGTTCTTTTTTCATCAAGAATGTGGGCATATACATTGCATCCATAGACTCTAAAATGAGACATTGTAGGCTTTCTAAAACTCCATGCTTCTTCTAGTTTTATGTTCATAACTAACTTAGTAGGTATTCCTATTCAAAATATACATTGCAATATAAATTGCTTCAACCCAAAATTTAGGTTATATATTTGGAGAGTAACATGCATTTAGCCAATTCTATGATAGTTATGTTCTTTCTTTCTCCAACTCCATTTTGTTGGGGTGAGTTGGAGACAATTTATTCCTTCTTTATACCATGTTTACAAAATTCTAAGATTTTTTTTATTCGTAAGAGCAATAGGTTTGTATTATATATTATCAAAAAAGGAAATACAATTCGATGCCATGTTGGCATATATTCACAGTGGGCTCATAGCCAAAATGAGCCTATATATATATATATATACTAGTAGTTATTCACATAGCACAAAGAAAAAACCATTTACATCCCTACCCCAGGAGCTTCATCAAACTTCCTTATCCACTTGAAATCCTCAATCGATTCTAGGTTGTTGACCTTCTTCAGGTATTGGCTCCCCTTCTCAGCAATGGCCCTATGTTGTATCAAGGTCTTGGTGCAAAATTTACCAAGGAAAGGAAGCATTCCACCACAACACCTTCCTCAAGCACCCTTTGTATATCCTTCAGCTGCAAGACACCAACACCATAGTGAGTCACTCTCAAAACATCCTCCTACCCCCCAGGGTATGTTTCTTGCACAATGCATATGCCAACTCTGAAGGGAAAAGAATGCGGATCTACTAACCCAACAGTGCAGAATACATTCCCTTAACACCTTTACTACAGGGGAGAGAAGCAAAAACAAAAAACTAGCAGTTTCTAAAACTTATAGAGATGCATACAACTATGGCAATGAGAAACCAGAAAGATAAGCAAACAAAAATGATACAGTATTTACGTGAGAAAACCCTTTCAAGTAAAAAACCCACCACACAAAGTCAAATCTATTGTATTACAGCATTGAATCGATTACATACAATATCCAGACTTCTTTGTTCAGCTCACAATCACCCAGAGAGTTTCAGATTCACTATTACAATGTTTTTACAACATACAGTTCAAAACCCTCCTCAAGAACTCACGTCCTTCTGTTCTTTAGCCCGCAACTTCAACTTGCTCTGGAACTAACGACCCAACATCTAACCTTATGAGAAATAACACATCTCTCATCCATAAGTAACCGACTGAGAAGAGTAATGAAGACCATCCTCAAATCATGCATCTGGTCGAATCTGACAGATCTCCTTGCAACGAGTCGTCCAAGCATTCAATGCCATCACCAAAACGGTTGAGCTCGTTACCCTTCGTTGACAAATGCAACTGCCACAATAACTATCTTGGCATTCCTCCAATCACTATTCAACCAGGTGCCACGTGTCCAAGACCCATCAGCAATCGCAGCTAATAGACCAACCAAAACGGTCAAACATACATTGGACGCGTCGAGGACTTCAAGTCATTTCTAACACTGCCGGAGCCGGAGTCGGAACAAGAGTCGAAACAAGACTCCACCAAAAATACACACTGCCGGAGCCGGAGTCGGAACAGGAGTCGAAACATGACCCTACCGAAATTTCAGGTTCAGGAACCATTTAGGTTCCGCGTCCGCCCACGGCAAAGGGGAACTCATCGGAAATAGTTCTAACCGGGTAAAGTCAACCCGGGGTCAAACCAAGACAGGAACACCAGAGTTAGAGTCGGACCCGAGGACAGAACAGAAATAGAAACAGGACTTTACCAAAAGTCCAAGGTCAGGTACCAATCCGGTTCCGGTTCTGCCTCCGCCAACTGCAAGAAACAACAATCCAAAACCAGAACAAGGCGGAGGAAAACACCCCAAGGAGAATCCAAACACCCAGAAGAACCAGATCACAAAAGCAGGAGTCGGACCCAGAATCGAAACAGAAACCGAAACAGGAACCTGGCAAACAGACATTGCCAACTTCCAAAACTGGTTCCGCCTCCGCCAGAACCTATGAAGCGAAGTGAGAAGAAACAGACGGTAGGAAGCGGAGTTGGAGTCGGATCAGGAACAAGAACATAAACTCGAAACTTTAGGCAAATAGAACAATGTCAAGTTCCATCCCAGTTCCGCCTCCGCCAGAGACCCAGAACTTAGCCAAACAGAACAATGCCAAACTCCATCCTGGTTCCGCCTCCACCAAAACTTTGCAAACAACACAAAATCACCAAGGCATGAAAATGAGGACTTCAAGCTGGAAGTTGAGACATAATTTATCAACAATCTCCCACTTGGTGAACACTTCCAACTTCCTCAAAACATCAAACCTTACTGTCTATCATAGGCCCCAAGGCCCATCGATTTTGTGCACCATTTGAACTTGTCTATGTTAACTGGCTTTGTCAAAACATCTGCAACATTCTTCAAGGTGTCAACCTTATCCATACTGACCTTGTCATCTTCAACCATATCCCTCATGAAGTGATATTGCACATCTATGTCCTTGGTCTTGGCATGAAAAGTCGAATTCTTTGCCAAACAAATGGCACTTTGACTATCACAGCAAATTGAAATCTACTTAGCACTAAATCCAATGTTTGAAACAAACACCTCAGCCACACTGCCTCCTTGCAAGTATGAGTTGCTGCCATATACTCTGCCTCTGTCGTGGATAAAACAACTACAACTTGTCGCTTGCTCATCCAACTGATTGCTCCTCTATTAAACATGAAAGTGTATCCACTAGTGGATCTTCTGCTGTCAATGTCCCTTGTCCAATCAGAATCAACATATCCCTGAATACTAAGAGTCCTTTCTAATGCAACCATACTATCATGGTAACACAGCATAATTTGAAGTGCCCTTCAAATACCTGAACACTCTCTTCACAGCATCCCAATGTGATCTCCCTGAATTTGCCATAAAACGGCTTAGAACTCCCACTGCTTGGGCAATGTCTGGTCTTGTGCAGACCATAGCATACATCAAACTGTCTACTGCACTTGCATAAGGCACACTGGTCATGTCCTCCATCTCAGTAGCAGACTTTGGACAGTCTTCAGCAGATAGTTTCAATCCTTGCATGATTGGAACAACTAGTTGTTTGCAATCAGTCATATTAAACCTCTCTAAAACGGTTTTCACATACTTACTCTGACTGAGCCAAAGTTTTATGCTTGTTTTATCCCTAGTTATCTCCATTTCAAGAATATACTTTGCTGCTCCAAGATCTTTCATTTCGAACTTAGCAGATAACTGAGTTTTAAGATCAGAAATCATAGCCTTGCTATTACCAATGAATAACATGTCATCCACATACAAAGTAATAATAAGCACACGATCATTCTCACATTTATAATAAATGCAATGATCAGATTTTGATCTAACAAACCCAATTGACAACACAAATGTGTCAAATTTTTGGTACCACATTCTAGGAGATTGCTTTAGACCATAAAGAGATTTATTTAATTTTCAAACCAGATTTTGTTTGCCTCTTTCAACAAAATGTTCAGGCTGGGACATGAATATTTCTTCTTCCAGCTCACCATGGAGAAACGCTATCTTCACATCCATCTGCTCAATTTCATAGTCATACACAGCTGTCAATGACAACAAAAATCTGATGGATGTCAGCTTTGCTACAGGGGAAAAGATCTCTCCATAATCAATTCCCTCAACTTGGGAAAATCCCTTTGCAACTAGTCGTGCCTTATACTTCTCCACACTGCCATCAAGGCTTGTCTTCCTTTTGAATATCCACTTGCAACCGACAGGCTTTCGCCCTTTAGGCAGTGGTACCAACTTCCAGGTATCATTCTTTTTCAAGCAATCCATCTCCTCATTCATGGCTTCCAACAAAGACTTTGAATCAGCCATGCTGATTGCTTCTTTCACAGTCCTAGGCTCATCAGTGCTGGTAATTAAGGCATAAGCACAATTTGAATCTAACATAGAGAAACCATACCTTTTTGGTTGCCTTTTTTCTCGTGTAGATCTCCTTAGAGGCTGAGGTTGTTCTTCATCATCAGAACTTCCAGAGCTACTTGAACTCTCCTCAATCTCAGGTAGACCATGCAGTTCTTTCCTTTCTGGAGTTTGGGGAATCTCAACTACATCCTTCTTCTTATCACTCTAATTTGTCTCAGGTTGTTGATCACTTACTAGAGGTTTCAGCTCACGAAATATCACGCTTCTGCTATACAAAACCTTCTCAGTAATAGGGTTCCAAAGCTTGTATCCTTTCACACCAACTCCATATCCGATGAGAATACATTTCACAGCCTTGTTATCCAACTTTGATCTCTTTTCATTTGGCACATGAACATATGCCTCACAGTTAAAGACCCGAACATGCCTTAATGAGGGTTTCTTACCTGACCATGCTTCCAAAGGTGTCTTATCAACAAGAGCTGAGCAGGGAGACCTATTAATTAAATAACATGTTGTAGCCACAACCTCAGCCCAAAACTTCTACTCCAGACCAGCACCACTCAGCATACTCCTTGCCTTTTCCATCAGTGTCCTGTTCAACCTCTCAGCAACTCCATTTTGCTGTGGAGTGTAGGGGGTTGTCTTATGCCTTTTAATTCCATGATCAGTGCAATACCTTTCAAAATCTACAGAACAAAACTCACCTCCATTGTCTATCTTTAAACACTTTATTTTCTTTCTAGTCTAATTTTCAACCAAAGATTTGAACTCTTTAAATCAACTGAACACTTCTGATTTACTTTTAAGAAAGTACAAATGCCCTTCTCGAACAGTCATCAATTAAAAAAACATAATATCTAGACTTCGATAATGAAGGAACATTAACTAGACCAAACACATCAGAATGAACATAATCCAGTATACCAGAAGATTTGTGAGGACTAGAGGAGAAAGAAACACGGTGTTGCTTTCTATAGATACAATGTTCACAGAAATCGAACTCAAGGTTACAATCATCAAGCCCTTCTACAAGGTTTTTGTTCTTCAAGGTTTTTAAACCTTTCTCACCTATGTGACCAAGTCTATGATGCCATAACATAGTCTTCTCTGTTGGGAGTTTTACCTCCAAAGCATTTGCAGATAGTGAAGAGTCTTCATCTTTCTCTATAGGTGCAGAAATACATGACTTTTCAGAGACACTGTTGCAAAGAACAGGTCATGCATCTAGCTTGTACAGAGTGCCAGTACGAACACCCTTAGCTAACACCATTTCACCTCTAACCATTTTACATCCCTTACTAGAAAAAGAAACATCTACACCAGCATCATTTAACTTACTAACAGAAAGAAGATTTCGAGCCAACCCTGGGATATGGAAAACACCACCAATTCCTTTGACTCTCCCGTCAGGAAACTGAATTTTGACCCTTCCTTTGCCAACAATCTTCAGCGTTGAATCACTTGCAAAGTATACCTTTCTACCATCATACTTCTCATACTTTGAGAACCAATCTCTATTGGATGTCATGTGAAAAGAGGCACCTGAATCAACTAACCAAACATCATCTGATGCCTGAGTTGTCAAGGCTGCTACAATGAAGGCATCTGCATCACTTGGAGAAGATTCGTTGTCAAAAGCATTCTTCTTCTTCTTCTCCTTGCAGTCCCTCCTGATATGATCAGGTTGCCCACAGTTCTAGCACTTTACCTTGAAATTTTTACCAGGAGACTTTGATCTCCCTTTAGACTTGGATTTCGACTTGTTGTCTTTCTTCTTGCCTTTCTCCTTTGTTCTACCTCGAACAGAAAGAGCATCTTTGGCCATCTCAGAAGATTTCCTTCGCATTTCTTCAGATAGAAGCGAAGCAACCACATCATCAGTCTTGAAAGCAGTGGTTGTGCTTTCAATAGCCATCACAAGATGATCCCAGCTGTCAGGTAACGAACACAACAGGAGCATGCAACGATCCTCCTCCTCAATTTTTACACCTACAGATGCCAGCTGAGTAACACTCATATTAAATGAGTTCAGATGATATGCAATAGATGCACCTTCGTCCATCTTCAAGGAGTACAACTTCTTTCTCAGGAATAATTTGTTTACCAGAGATTTTCCTTGGTAAATATCACCAAGCTTCTTCCACAAAGCAGCTGCAAATGTCTCCTCATGAACATTCAAGAGCACAGAATCAGCTAGACTCAGTCTTATCAGTCATCTTGCTTTTCTATCAGCAAGATCCCAAGTTTCTTGGGTCGTAGTTTGTGGCTTAGTTCCAGACACTGCAATCTAGAGGTCTCTATCCACAAGCAAGTCTTCTATCTTGAGTTTCTATAACTCAAAGTTGCTGCCATTAAACTTCTCAATATCTATCCTACCAGATGTACTCGCCATCTCACAACAGAAACAAGTTTAATAATGCAAGTCTCCCACTAAAACAGTATTAGTGCAAAAAATTAATTTACCCTAGCAAGGATAACACGAACTAGTCAAGCTTTGATACCACTTTGAAGGGAAAAGAATGTGGATCTACTGACCCAACAGTGTGGAATACATTCCCTTAACACCTTTACTATAGGGGAGAGAAGCAAAAATGAAAAACGAACTCTATTACTAAAGCCCATCTCTTCCAAAATTTTGATTAGAGAATCTCTATTCACCTAGTCATGTGCTTTCTGAATATCCAACTTGACAATCATTCTCTCCCTTCGGCTTTTCCTTATGGAGTGAATTTCTTCGTGAGTTGTGATGATCCCTTCGGCTTTTCCTTATGGAGTGAATTTCTTCATGAGCTCTGATGATCCCTTCGGCTATGGATCTACCTGCGGTGAAGCCACTTCTCTCCTCTAATATTATCATAGGGAGAAGAGGCTTTAAACTATTTTCTATTAGTTTGGCTACTATCTTGTAGATGACATTACAAAGGAAGATTGGTATGTAGTTATCTATACACAAGACCTGCTTCTTCTTGGGGATAAAGGCTAGGAATGTGTCATTCCAATCCTTGAGCATGATTGAATCCTTCCTTGCATCCTCAATGGCTTGGCTCACCTCCACCCCTACTTTATGCTAGAATCTCTGGAAGAAGCACACGGGGAATTCGTCAGGCCCAAGGCTTTGTCACCATCAAGTTGAGAGACTGCTACCTTGACTTCTTCCTCAATGCTCGGTTTGCACATATTGGTACTATGTGCCTCAGATATTAAGTTTGGGTTGAGGCTAATGAGTTCTTCTTGGTCCCTTTTTTTCACCTTCATATTACTATTTAGGAGTTTATTAAAGAATTTTGTCACCTCCTGCCCAATTTCTTCCCATCCTTCACATGTAGTACCATCTTCTTTTTTTACTTTCTATATTATTTTTCTTAATCGTTTCACTTTCGTAACTACATGGAAGAACATTGTGTTCCTATCACCCTCCCCCAAGAAGTTCTCTTTTGAATTTTGTGGCAATATATCTCTTCCCTTCAAAGCATTTCCACATATTTGGACTTCATCTCCTTCTTCTTTATATGATTCTTGATACATCCCTTCCTTGATTACTTTTCCATCTAGGGCATCAAGTTCTACTTCTATAATTTCCTTTTCTTCAAAGATATTCTTAAAGAGGATCTTGTTCCATTTCTTCAATTTTTCCTTTAAGTGTGTGGGCTTCCTAAAGACTTTGAACGAATTTGACCCATCTGAAGTAAGAGCATTCCTCTACCAGTCTACAATCCTTGCTTCAAGCTCTCTATCGCTTAGCCACATTTTTTCAAACTTGAATGGGCTATGTGAAGGTTTAGAGTTTGGGGTGAGGGAGAGCTAGAACATGGAGTGATCTAACCCAAATAGAGTTAGGATTGAAGCTTTAGCCAAAAGGTTCTCATTCGACCATTCACCCCCTATTAGGAGTGTGTCCATCCCTTCCGCAATGAAATGATTATCCCTTATTTTGTTTGACTAGGTAAAGATACCATTATCTATCTTTACATCCATCAAGGAGCAATAGTCAATTAACTCCTAGAAATCACTGAGAGCTCTCTCACTTCTAGGTATACCACCAATTTTCCCCTCATGACTTAAGGTCACATTAAATTCCTTCCCTAGAATTACACATTCATCCGAAAACTGTTGACAAATAATTGATAATTGGGACCAAACTTCTTTCCTTTGAATAGCACCCATTGAGCCATACATATTGATGATAAAGATGTTAACATTTTATGGTAGATAACACAATTTGCATAGCTTCAACACACTACCTGCTTGGATTGTTTCCACTTTGCATCTGTAGGGATCCCATAAAACACCTAGGCCTCCTAAGGCCCCCACCGTTGGGACAAAGACCCATTTCCAATTCCTCCAGCTTCTTTGTAATTTGCTTGCTTCTTCGACTGTCAACTTTGTTTATTGTAGTAATACAACATTTGATTTTCTCAATTCAATTTGGCATTAGAGAATGCACCTTTTGTCAGGGGCGTTTAGGCCCCTAACATTCCAGGTTAGTATTTTCATGGCTCCTAACGCCCTTACCTGATCTCAATTTCATTTGGTCCTTCACATTCCCTGTGATATCCAATTTTGCTCTGGCTGATTTTCTATCTCTATTACTTTTTCCCCCTATTTTTCAATTTTTTTACTTTTGTCTTAGACTATTCCATCCATTTCTCTTCAATTGATATTATTTCATCTTCGTCACTCACTATCTCACCCTCGTCTTCAGCGAGAAGTGACACCTAAAGACCATCCTTCACCACTTCATTATTTTCCTCAGCCTTTGCACAAGTTGGGGTTTTTGTAGACTTGCATTCTTGCCCTGCCTCTTCTTGGTCATTTGTATTCCTCTCCAGAGTCGATCCTTTCTACTCCCCTTGAGGGTCGTCTTTTGGGCCTACTACTACAACAATTTCCAATTTTCTCGAAACACCCATACCACCAACCTTTCTTGCATCCTTAACTTCTTGGGGCTCTCCATCTTCCTAGTTTTGAATCATTGACACCTGAAGAACGTCCTTTCCTTCTTTCAAATGATCATGTGTTTGACAATTTTGACCCACCATGTTTGAATATCCTTATTCACCTTTTGCCTCCAAATACTTGTTTCTATGATGATTTCAACCTCCTTCAAGAGGCCCTCATCGAGGCCTATTTCCACACAAAGCCTCACATAGATGCCAAAATCACCTGAACTGTGATTTTATCGTCTATCATTAGAGTGGAACGTATTTTTTTCATGTGGCTTGAAGTCTCTAGATCCCAATATTATTGTGGGTGGTTATAGAATCTAATCCATTGCACACACTTCGCTAGTTCTTTCTTGAGAGGGTTAAAGTTTGGCACCCAATCTTTCATAAAGAATCCCACTTCGTTCATCATGTATGGTCCCCCTCTCAAAATATTTTCTTTATGGCCTTGTTTACACCATTCTACCATAAAGAAGCCCCTTGGGAGGGTTTTTCCTTCCCCCATTGTTTATGACACCAACAAAGGATGTGGTTCTTAAAAGGCCAGTCCCCCACCCATTTCAGGAAGAAAGAATTTTCTTTTAACCTACTTGATCTACTTTTCCATGCAAAATTATTAAGAACAAAGGCTACACACTTATCTGGTGGTCAACTACCAAGCAGTACAACATTTTCTCTTGTTGCAATCTTCTTCACCCTAGGGTTTCGAAGTTCAAGCCCCTGATGCTCATCTTGCCACCAATAATTGTCGCCATTTCTCCATATCTGCCTTGGATACCACAATCTCCAGTTGCTTCGAGAGGGGCTCTTGCAACCAAACATCTTTACTTCATCATCTTCTCTTTCAAGTGGTCTTTCAGAATCACCATTTGGATGCTCACAAAGATAATTCAAATGATACCTTTCCTCTTCTGCCTCTCACAAGCTACGCCTTCTTTCATTCCTTCTAGCATAGTGGTCATCCACTTGCCAACCTCAATGGAAACCCCCTGAGGTCTACTACTCTGGTTTTTTCCAATCACCATAACCTCTACCTGATAGCCCCTTGTTCCATCAATTGACACACTCCACCTCCCCTTTGTTGGAATCAGGGAACATTGAGAGGGGGGGTTGAATCAGTGTTCTGCAAAATTTAACTTTATTAATCGGATCTTTAAACCACTTACAACATTGAACTGAAAGAAAGATGCAAACACATAAATCAATCATCCACAACACCATTACACAAGTATTTTTACGTGGAAACCCTGTTAGGGGAAAAACCATGGTGGAGGTCAATCCATAATTTGAGTACTTGTTGTACCCAAACCAATTTTTTTGCTTCATTAAGGCATTTTGCTTAAAATGGTCTAAACCTTGTCAAAATGATGTCAAAACATAGTTTTTGGGCAAATCAAGTATGGTTTTGAGTCAGTGTGATGCCACGAAGATATTGGCAAAATTTGAAAATTAGGGTTTCTAGACTCCTATTTTTAGGTCAAAAACCCTAAAAATTGAAACTTGTCAGAATTGGCTGAAAATTGTTTTGATTGGTTTATTTTCCTTCACAATCATAATGGTGAAGTCAGATTTAGTTAAAACTCAGTTTAAGCTTGGTGGGTAGTTTTCATTTTTTCAAGTGAAAAGTTACGTTCTATGAGCTCTTCAATGGCAGATGGCCAAGTACCAAGTGTCGAAAGCTAAGCTCAAAACGCTTCGGTGATGTTTCTATGGCAAGTTTTGTCAGGAAAGAGGCTTCATCTTGGAGGGGATTTTCAACAGAGTGAAAATGCTGAAAAAATGGCTCTTTGGAGCAAAAGTGCACCTGTGAGCCAGGGGTGCCCTTGATTCTAGAGGCCTAGATCAACTTTTTACGTTGTGCCTCTTCCAAAAGGACTTCTTTGGAATCCTATTAGCTTCGTGATGAGTCAGCCAATGAGTCCAACAGATTAGTATATCACCTAAAATTGGAGATTGAACACAAAATGAGGGAAATTGAAAATTTGGAGTGAAAAGCGCACCTCTCAACCAAGGGTGCCCATCTTTTTGAGGCCCCAAATGAGGTTTGTTTCAGTCTTGATTCGGCTTCGCAATGCATTCGTCAAAGGGTGAATCCGAGTTGTTGGACTGTTGGTATCAAAGGTCAAACTTAAGGTTCTAGACATGATCAGAATTGTCTAGAAATGACAAAAGCCAGGGGCGCCCAAGGTTTTGGTGCCTTCAATTCAGTCTATTTGACGATTTCAAGTGCTCATCCTGTCTGTGTTGGTTCCAGCTTTCCATTGGATATCTTAGTTGGGTTAGATGACTTTTCAGCAGCCTACAGCCGGAGGTTTAGTGGATTTTAGCTAGTTTGGAAAATGGTTGTCTAGGAGGAAAAGCGCCCCTGGAGGCTAGGGGCACCCATGTTTTTGAGTTGTCAAACGATGTTTTTACTAGAAGTGCTCTCCAAGAGCTCTTGTTCAGAATCCAACCAGCTCTATAATGAGCCAGTCAGCTAGTTCTGAGGTTTTGCCGAACATCGAGAAATGTGAAGTGAAGTAAGGTCAGAATAACTGTTAAAATAATGGAAAATGCATTAAAATATTCCGCCTGAGGTCAAAAGCGCCCCTAGCCCTTCATTTTGAGGCCTCAAATGGATGAATTAGGGTTTGTCACCTCAAGGAGTCTTTTTGTCAAATTTGATCTTGCTCTTCAACGAAACTGTTAGCTAGTCAATCCGACATGTCAATCAATCAGAATTACTGGTCGAACGTGAGCTGGTGAGGTTTTCAAGTTCAAATTTTCAGAAAAATGGCTATCTGGAAAGAGGTGCCTAAAGTCAAAGGTTGACTTTTTGAACTCAAGAGAAGTGATGCGCATAAGAGGTGGTAAAAGTTAACTGAAAATAGATCTTCAGTTCAACTCTTTTCAAGTCGACTTCTTCTAGAGCCTATTTTTAGTCTGTAACTAGCCAAGATTAGCTTGCATGCATCTGTTAACTAAACTTCTCAAGGTAGTGCCCTAATTAGGGTTTATTCTTCTTTCAGTTAACTGATTTTAAAGCCAATTATAGGCCATGTGTGGGTTTTGAAGGTTCGGATAGAGTTCAAGCGCATTTTCCAAGGTTGTGCATGCATTTGATATGCCTTTGAAGATATTTTCTTATATATTTTACATATGGCGTCCATTATTTCTCATTATGAGCTGATTAAAAACGTCTTTTCTTGAGCATAAAATGATCTGAAGGTGCTACAAGTGTCAAAATTCAATGTTCTTCATAGCTATAGATTCAGAATGTTCGGAGGAAGAATATTTCAGACTTTGTTTTCCATTTGCATGCAGGTTTCATTAGATCCTTTTCAAACACAGGCAAATTTCTACAGAAGAAGATTAAAACAAAACACAAAACTTTTATCTTTTGTCTTATTTCCTCTATTCTCGTCTTAGGTATTCTTCGCATGTCAAAGAAAATGACAAAATCTTCAAAAACGCATCATTTGGGTTCGAGTATTTCAACATCAACTATAATATCCATGTCTTAGATTATTTTGTGAAAATTGCCCTGCTACCTCTATTCTAAAGCACTATGTTTTTTTCCAGAATTTCCTTTGCATGTGGGCCTAAAACACATTTTTTCGCAAATTTGTCAATCTAGGTTGTCTTAGAATCAAATTCTATACAAAACCCATGTTCCAAATTTTTGTGGGAAAAATTGCCCCTAGTGCCCCTAACTAGCAGTTCAAATCTCAACTGAAAACCTTTTGCATGCAAGCCTAAATCATGTTTTTTCACAATTTTGTCAATCTGGTTTGTCTTAGAATTCGATTTTGCACAAAACCCATATCTCAAAAAAAGTTCCGAAAAAAATCACTTCCACTTGCTATTTTTAGCCTATCCTCGAGCTTTTTCAACCTTATCAAAAGTTGTTCAAACATACCCAACTTTACAGTCTATAATCTAGTTTTTCAGAATGCAGTACAATCCCATAGATTACAAGGCCAAACAAGTCTTTGTTCATGATTTTATAAAAACTACTGAAACTGACTTGGGTCATGTTTACCCCGTCATCAATTTGAGTACACTAGAGGGTAGCAGCAGCAGTACAGTCAGGAATCTAGAGCATTCAGGTTTTCTTGCAGAAACATCCATTCCCATCTCGGTCTTCGATCTAGAGTTTGTAATCGCTTGCATCAAGCATTATGACTCATCTACCAAACAAATCAAGTCAACCGATGGAAGGGTCATTTGTAACCTCAAACCGAGGGACACTGAAATTTTTTTTTCTATCCCTCTGCGTTCAGATCACTTTATAGTATCCATTCCATATTGTGACAGGGTATGGGAAGAGGACAAGGACAAATCACAGAAGAAAGTAGCTCAGCGATGGTTGTAAACTCAGAAAACCAACATGCCAAAGAAAATTGGGCGTGGTGAGTTCAAGGACGAGATCGCCATTTTAATAACTTTACTCAACCGGGTATTAGGTCAAGAAGATGCAAGCGTTTTCCGACCATGGATTTTATACCTCATCTCTCGAGCTATTGACAAGAAAGAAACCTTTGACTGGGCAATATTTATTAGTGAATGTCTTCACCAACAAATTACAGAGTTCTTGAGAAAGCACGAATTTCATATGGTGACTTTTCTAGTTTACTTGATTGCATTTCAAGGTAGCTTTAGACTATTAAAGACTCGTGGATTTCTTGGCGTTCGGTGAGTGCATGAATACTACTCTCAGTTATAGTTTTTGAAAGCTGAACAGGACTTTAAGGTCATGAATGATCATTTTCTTATGAGGACAATCAGAGATTTAGACAATGAGATGCATGTTAGAGTTTCTTCAGAGGCCAAGCTAGCAATGGAGAATTGGGTGAATTGGTTCATCCAATTCCCTACTTTCACATATATCTATGCGTATGGATATACAGGAGAGCCTCTGATGCTACCGAGGTACCCGTCGGACAAAGTTCTTTTCATGGAGTTTATGAGGTAGGCACGCGAGGTTCACACTTTCCTTCGCAATTGACACAAGCCAACTTTCACCTTTCCTTTCGGATTGGGTATTTACAAGTGTAAGACAACTATTGATTGCAAGCTAATGGCGAACGAGTTAGAGAAACTCCATCTCGAGTGCTTTCCTCAGAGGTGTACCTATGATCCATTGGGTCATTATTCAACAAGGTTGGAGCGAAGCAATTCACATTCAGCAATGCTTGAGGAATTTTGGGTCAATTGTGAGGATGATTTTGAGGTGCGTCGACGTCATTACCGTAGGCTTACTCTCCCACAGATTGTTGATTTCTTGTCAGAAGATGTGGAGGGTTTGTCTAATTATGATGGAGAAGTGCTCCTCAATTCGTTCATTAAAGACCAAGTCACTCACCAACCACTTCACCAACCCGATTTGTATGTTCCAGTGAATACTTCAGTGAAGGATTTGTCCAGATCAGTTATTAAAATGAGCATGTACTTCCTTGAGAGCAAGCAGAAGCGAAGGGTAGTTCCAGTCACAGAGTTGCCAGCAGTGATTTCTTCATTGCCTTCTACTTCTAGGGTGAAGCCTCGAGTCAAAGTCATCTTGAAGCCGCTTGAAGGAGTCAAGATTGGGGTGAATTCAAAGGGGAAGAGCATCACTAAACGAAAACAGGTTGAGAGAGAGATAGTGGTTCTAGCAGAGACAATGGTTCCAACAGAGATAGAAGTTCTAGCAAAACCAGTAGTTCAGACTAAGGTTGATTTATCATCTCTAGGTCCACCTTTTTTGCCTTCATCATCTCCTATCAACATTGATTCGGAGCCTGAATCTTCAGTACATGAGACCTTCATGCCAGTTGATCCACCAGTGGTTGACACAACAGGAGCAACTCCTCCTCAAGAGAACGGCGTGAATCTTTCATCTTGACTCAAGAGGTTGTTGGATAGAGAAAGGCGTATGCCTTCATATGATCTTGACTTGTCTGAATTTGGTGAACCTTATCAGGACAGGTTAAATAAGAGGGCCAAGAAGCAGGTTAACATTGAGAAGAATCTTGAAGCAGAGCTCATTATAGAAGTTGCTACACCTCCAGAAGGCAGGAACTTAGATGAGGTTGATGTTGGTGACTTTACCTTTGTCAAAGCAAATCTAGGTAAGAATACTTGACACACCGACGTGAGCCTGTTCAATGTTTTCACTGGTAATCTGCAGGAGCATGTCATGAAGGATGGTGAAGATAAGGTAGCCCTCAAGGCTAAAGTCAAGCAACTCCTACAATACATCTTGAGTTTGCTTTATGGAAACACAGGGCAGGCACCTTTACTCCTGCATCTTCGAGAGACAACCGCAGATCAACAGAGGATTCACTACTTGATTAATCGAGGAAAGCCTTTAGATACCTGGATTAAGGACTTCATCATTGTTGGTCAACACCTCCTTACAAAATTGTATCAGTTGAGGGTTGACGCACATAGTCTTTGATAGAGGATTCAAGAGCTCGAGATATTCATAGCAAAGCGTAAGCCGGAAGATATGATTCTCATATCACAGCTTGCAGTTGCCTATGACGCCATTGAAGCAATAGAAGATAAAAGGAAAGTTTTCACTTGGAGAGAGTTGTATCTTTTCAAAGTGGAAACGTATGATAGATTTTCTGCTAAGATGCACATAATTCAGGAGAAGGTTGTCGCAGCTCTTCGATTTATCAGTGAGTTCATCACTCAGATCCCATGTCATTATCAACATGAGGATGGTACATACACCGAGTTGGAGGCAGTCCAGGCTGAGTTCGAAGAGCTGATTCGTGATAACCTAGGTGGAGATCCTGAGGCATCTAAGTTGGAGGAGTTCTCAATGTTGACTATCAATTTCAAGAAGGTGACTATAGAGGTCAGAGATAGTCAGAGGGCGATCCAGGATGGAGATAAGGAATTAGATAGGCAGTTGATCATCGTGGACAGCATAAGAGTGCCAGATGATGATACAATCGATAAATTCCTTCATGAGATAATAAATAGAGAGGACTTGGAATAGATGCCCAGTTGGATCCTGCAGTTGTTTACGAGGATGAGTCAAAAGCAACGGTTAACTCGAAGTCATTTCTTGAGTTTTCCTTGTTGATATCAGGTACACCTATCTCATTCTTGGAGATATCTTTGCAGGAGGATGGACTCTTAGTTAGTGTTAGTTGACTGATGTTAGTTATCAGTTAGCTTTTCTTTCAATAAGGACGTGCATGTTGCACATTGTCCAGTTAGTCTTGTTTGTATCAGTTAACTAATGGTAGCTTTCCAGTTAACTATATAGTTTCTTTTATTTATACTTAGATGAATAAAATCTCGCATGCTACGAGACTGTAGTTGACTCAAGGTGATTTTAGGGTTGCCTACACCTTTTATGTCTATAAATAAGAGCATTCAGCTCATTTGTAAATAACTTTTTCACGTGATAGCAATATATGTTGAGCCCACCTTGCCTGTAATATTGTTGTTCTTGTATTTGTTCATGAGCTTTTACTATTATAATAAATAGATGAGCCCACCTTGCTTTCATGTTATTATTATGGTGTTTGTTCGAATTGTAGTTAAATGGGGTTGTTATTTTGATCGTTTGTTGTATGTGTGTTTCACTAATACAATTTGTTGTCCTAGTTGCTTACCTTTTTGTTTGTTTCTATTAAGCTTATTCAGAAGAGCAAATAGTTGAACCCACCTTTCCTTCACATTGTTAATTTGTACTCAAAGCTTATTGTTTGATGTGTGTAATAGTAAACCTATTCAACCAAGTAGATAGTTGAGCCTACCTTGCCTTCATGTTGTGAAGTTGTACCCGGTTTACCGTATATTTGTTTGATTTAATAAAATTCTTCCCAGCCAAGCAAATTATTGAGCTCACCTTTCCTTCATGTTGTGAATCCGTACTTGAATTTTATCATATAATCACATTCCTACTCCATTTCCTCATGCTCTGTTTTCTTGAGGAAACTGGATAGTTTAGAGCTTTTAGTTTAGTTGTAGTTAATGATCTAAAAAACTACAGAAAACCCTTAGCTGCAACGTTCTTGGTTTCCTTAACCTTGTGCCTCTTCCAGTTGAGTCGAAAGAGATAGGTTTTAGATACTTTACTTTTAGAAATGCATATCAGCAAAAGACGGAGCTTCCCCTCCTAATTTGAAGAGTAGTCATCGCATACTATGCATAGCTGTCTATACCAACTCGTACTCCAGAGGTGCTAATTGTTACACCAACAGTACTCAAATATACGTGTTTCACAAATGGGGAATGCACATGCATTCAGGCACACTGCCTAGAGCTCACTACTCAAATACAAAAAGAAGACTCACTATCTTACAAAAGTTTTGGATTACATCCAGAGGATTTGAACTGAGAAAGTAGCACCTACTAATGCCAGATAACAGTTCCGGTTAAGCTCATCAGTCGCATTCTTGTCTTGCTTGGCTAATTATGCTCTTTTGCATTGTCTGCTTTCATTTGCATCACAAATCCTTTTATGCACAAGTGAAATTGTGCATAATCGCTCTACTATCCTTCTGAATTTCGCATCATACTTCGCACACTTAATTCACATACGAAAAATGATATAAATAATCACTTATATATATTTGCAACAAAAGATTTAATCAACCATATGTCGGCTTCAATAAAACATAAAATATTTTTTCAACCGTCAGCTCAATCCACAAATGATTTTCAATGTGCACCATCCAAAGTTGGCCATAGCATAGTGTGGACCCAAAACAAAATCCGCAAACCCGAAAAATACTTCAAACAATTTTTCCTCGAACATCTGCAACACACCACATTCACTTAGTTGGCCTTCTAGCACCGCTAAACAAAAAATCAATCGACCGAATCTCCTAACTCGTACACCAATTAATGCGACAACACAAAACTCGAGAATAAGATATTCTAGATACCCAACAACCTTCCCTGAGATCCACAACCCAAACTGGTAAACTGGTAATACAAATGGATTGATAGACTCAACTTCAGTCGGATACCCTATTCTTCACTCTGTCTCCTGGTATAGACAAATACTGAAGTGCGAACTAAATCAATGACTTAGGTTGCCATCAATGACAACACTATAATCCATATGCCAACAATCTCCCCCTTTGCAATTGATGGCAATACTTAGTGAAAAATGACTAAGTGTCGAAACCAACATATTGCAATCCTTCAAGACTTCAAAAATCCATAGCTAACACAACTACCCCTAAATTTGATAAGGCATTTTTCATTGCTCTCTTTCCCCCTTTGACATCAATGACAAACCAAAAAAAAAAATCCTACAGTAATCCCTTTTAGAGTGTAACCAAAAACTTATTCAAAAACTGGTTCAAAAATTTGAAGAAATACATCCGCTACTTGTGTTAGAGGATTATTTTGTATTTTTCCTTCATCTCCGGAAGAAACTTCTTCCATGATTCTACTGCAATCTTGGTGATTATGATCACGTTGTTGTTTTCAGATGTCTGGTTGATAATCTTGATGAGGGAGTCTGGTATGGTGATGGCTTCTTCTAATATCTCTCATTTCCTCAGTATCTCAATCAACTATTCCAATCTGCATTATGTTATGTCCTTCACTTTCCAAAAGGTGTCAACAATCCCGTTTCTGGTGTTTTGAACATTTGTATGCTCTATCTATAATTCTTGAATCCTTTTCTTAATTGCACCATCTTGATCATGAAACATGTTAAAGTCTTGTCCAATACTGTTAAGCTTTGTTTCAATTGTTCCAACTTTTCTTTGTACTTGTTGATTGCATGAGGCCATCGAAGACAGTAGTTGTAGATGCTATTTGTTGTGTTTATGCATTTCCTTAGCTGATTCATGTGCCTTTTAGCTTGGTGAGTGATAATCTGTGTTGCTTCTTCAGGTGTAAAATTACTTCTTCTTCCTTGTTCTGAGACTCAGAGTCCATGATTTCCTTCATGCATTCAATCATCTCTTCTAGCAGTGTATTCTATAAACTCTCTAATTTAATATGGTTGTGCACAAGATGAGCACTTAGTATGTTTAAAATCATGTCCTACTCATATTAAGGTCTGATAGATCATATGTTTGTGATTTTCTACATTTCATCTTCCTCATGAATAAGCTGCAATAGCTCTTCTTTGGTTAAATCGCCTTCTTCTTCACTTTCTTCTGTCATTGCCTTTTCTTGTTCCGATTTGACTGTTTCCAGTTCTTTTCTTTGGGTGTCCTCACTTTCCTTATCAAATTCCTCATCTGGTATATCTACAATCACCTGTTCTTTTCCTTTCCCTTCAACTCTTGGAGTCTTGCATGTTGGAGGAGTACAGACAACAATTTCTTTTGCTCTTTTCTTATTTCTCTCCATCTCACCAGAGGAGGAACCAACTTCAAGTGCCCTTACTGGAAGAGGAATACCAATTGAGCCAAACTTTCCTAGCAAACCTTTAAAGAAACTTTCATATACTTGATCACAGTTTTCCAAATTGTTAGAGTGTATGTAAATTTTCTTGCAAACTGGTTCACTCTCTTCTCATATTGCATTGTTGTTCAACGGTAAGCAATTCAAAAAATACATCACAAGACATATAACCAAAGTACCAAACCTGAAAGGGTAATTTGTCATCTTTGTCAATTGTACATTCTCCATTAGTTGATCTTTCAGTAATCCGCAAAGGTCAAAAACTTGATCTTCCATTATCATCTTGTGTGAAATGTAAACGACACCTATTGAAGTTGCACCTTCTTTGTTTCTGAAAAATATTTTGTAAGATACTCCATGCACAATGTACCTTGTCACTGAATCTCTAATTGTTGAGATTATTAATGCCCTTTGATCTCCAGTTACTCCAGTTAGAGTTTTGACTTCTTTATTTTGGATTGACTTATTTCTTTGTACATCCCCAACTTTTCATAACCCAATTACAGTTCCAATCACTTATTTCGAGATATGGTAGGGTTTATCCAAAGTTAGAATATCGTCATTGAATTTTTTTAGAATAAACTTAACGATTTCTGCATTCTCAAAATAGGGGAACTCACTCCAAATATCCAAGCTTTTTTGTTTGCTTTTTTCAGCCATTTCAATTCATCGAGCAACAACATGTTTCTTACAGCTCTAACCTTCTCACAGCTATACTAATGTAGGTTTATCATTCCTTTGATTTGTTCCATTTTACCTTTCGTACTCATGTCTTGTTTCTATCAAAGAAGTTCTTCAACCGCACACCAAATTAAATGGAAATTTCTCAATACAACTAAAGTACCTGATGGATTAAGGTTTCGCCGCAAAATTATCTTCACGCTTTCAAAAAAAAATTGTAGAGTGCTCTCCTTATTTTCTTTGATATAAAGTGGCAAATGAGGGTTCTAACTTGCTTTTTATAACTCGCACACCTAACCTTTTGTTGTATTAAATTATTTTTCCCTAGGTGTTTCGGATACCCTGTTCTCTCAGTCAACAAGAGAAAAATTCTTCGGCGGACCTTCAATTGCTTGAATTTCTTTATGAGTTTTTTCCAGTGCATCTGTAAATCATTAATACAACTATTGAAAATATTTTGCATTTTGGCACCAACTATGAATAGGGGGAAAAAGGATTTTCTTGAAAAACTTCTTCTAGGCCAATGGCCTAAAATTAATTCTTGGAGGAATTACCAGCAACAGATTCTGGTACGAAACCATCTCCTGCATCAGAGTCGTTCTTTCTTACCCATGTTTTCTTCATCTGATCTCTTATTTCATCCACATTTACTTTCCCTTTTTCTTTATCATCTTTATATGTATTTATGCCTTTGTATGCCAAACCTCTTCTATCCATATTTTTATTTATGTAGAATCTTGCAATGTGATCGTATTTGTTGCAATTGTAACGAAAAGAATTTCCTTGTCCAAACCACTCATTCCATTGATTTCTACTTGATTTGCATTGGTTAGCAATATGCCCAAATCATCCACGGGTATAACACTTAACATTCCTTCTACTGACAAAGTTGTTTGACATATTTTTGCATTCAATTGACTTATGACCAAACTTATTGCAATTGAAACACTAACCAAAGAATGATGGATCACTTGATTTCATTTTAATTCTACATTGAGTAACCATATGACCAAATTTATTGCAAGAAAAATAATATCCATTAAACTTTTGAGCATTAGGTTGTCTTACCGGATGCCTTTTTGCTTTGTTCATCTGATTTTCTTGCCTAGAATTCCTTTGTCCAGATCTGGAACTTTCTCCTTTCTCATATCCAAGACCTCGCTTGTCATTTCCATTCTTTCGACCTTGAGTCATCTCATCAAGCTTAACTGAGCTAATCTTGAACTTCTCATATTCATTTGTAGTAGCAAGTTCATCCCTTAGAATAACAATATGTCTTTCAAACTCTTTGATAGACAAAACTAGGGTAAAGAATAAAGAAGGATTCCAGCTTGGTCTAAGAGTGTCAACCCGAGGATCATAGCTTGTGAGAAGTGTTGCAGAAGTATACCGAAAGGGAGGAAAGCAATGAATCAAGTGGGGATGAGTGTAGCTAAAACACACAAAGGAGCATATATGATGAAAGTCTGGTTCAAACTTATATTTCTATTATGCTCTATTATTTGATAGAAGCATGATAGGATTTGTTACAGACTGCAAAATGATTGCAGCAAACTCTCTCATGAATCCATAATATAATTCACACCAACATTGACAGGATATCAATAGCTGAATATCAATTTTAAACCAAATTGTAAATAGCTGAAATAACGATTACACACAGAAAGAAAATGCTACAGGAAATTAAATCTCACAGCTACAAAATCTATTGAAATTAAATCAAGAAAAAAAAATAACACAAAAAATTTAATAGCAAAATAAATGTCACTTTGCTTCACCAAGGAGTGGGCCCTTGCTCCATGGCTTGCAGATGAAAAGAGACAAGAGCTTTTTACGTTGCCTTAATCAACAAAAACATTATTTTATTTATTAGAAGTAATACATAAAATTTTCTATAAAATTTTGTCAACCAAGTTCTATCCACTCTTTTACACCATGTGTATTTATATATATGATTTTCATAGCTACTAAATACAACAAAAATATTATGTTTGCTTTGGCCATGGAAAACAAACTATAATGCAATGAAAAATTAAAATGATTATGTTATAACAATGAGCAGAAATAGGTAACGAAAATAAGACGTGAAGGTTTGCAGATTTCTCTCCAGCTATCTAGCAACAATTCTCTTAGCATGGGTTTCCTCTTCATAGCTGGCAGTTGCATCTCCATTTTGAAATAACCATGATTTCTTGTGCTTATTCGAATTTGGTACATAGTCAACACCATGGGTGTAACTAATGCCACCTTGGAAGTTAACGTAATCTTTAAAGATGACAGAAATAAATTTATGATCATAAAGTAATACACATAAGTTCCTGACCAGAAAATGACAAGAAGATATTCTGCATAAAAAGTGACAGGAAGT
Source organism: Sequoiadendron giganteum (assembly GCA_007115665.2). Taxonomy (NCBI): domain Eukaryota; kingdom Viridiplantae; phylum Streptophyta; class Pinopsida; order Cupressales; family Cupressaceae; genus Sequoiadendron; species Sequoiadendron giganteum. The sequence continues at coordinate 151,032,034 of CM021103.1, read as the reverse complement.
TCTTCTAATTAGCATGCCACAAGCTTTATTTTTCAATTATGAAAATCACAATGCTTATTAGTAAAGACAACCAATCATTAATTTCCATATTTTATCCAAAACTCTATTAAATACCACTTATACATATTTAATCATATGCAACATAAAATGGGGAAATAGTATGATATGGAATGAAAATGGAATGTGGAAGTGGGTATGAAGGTATATTGAATAAGCTAAAATATGGCATAAAATGGGACATAAATGGCTCTCATCACTCTTCTTCATTGTTTCTGGATTGTTGCAATTCAATCTCCAACTGAATGAATCCTCTATTAATTCTACTGCATTCATCATATCTTTCTTTTAAGGATTGAGCAAGATTATTGTCATTCTTCTTTCTATCTTCAATCTCCTTAGTTAGCTTCATCACCATAGATTTCATCTCATGCTTTAGGGTAGCATTATCTCTAGCAATCTTTTCACATTCTTCAGTTATTTCCTTCAAGGTTTGATTCAGGTGAACATCATCCATGCTTTTTCTCTTTTTTTTCTTAATCTGATCATAGAGATCCTTTCTCTTCTCCCTGGACTTAATAATCTGATCCCTCAACGTCTGAATGAATTTCTCAGCATCCTTAAGACTTTCTTTCAATTCTTGGACTTCTTCTTTGGACTGATCAAGATCATCAAGTGTTACCAAAAATTATTGTTGAAGACTAACAAAGTCCAATACATTCCAAGATCCACCTCAAGTTGTTAAACTTATTCCAAGGAACTAGGATTTGATACCAATTGTTAGAATCAGGGAACACTGAGAGGGTGGGGGTGAATCACTGTTCTGCAAAATTTAACTTTATTATTAACTTTATTAATCTAATCTTTAAAACACTTACAACATTGAACCGAAAGAAAGATGCAAGCACATAAAGCAATCATCCACAAAACCATAACACAAGGATTTTTATGTGAAAACCTTGTTAGGGGGAAAACCACGGTGGAGGTCAATCCATAATTTGAGTACTCAAATATAAGTGTTTCACAAATGGGGAATGCACATGCATTTAGGTGCACTGCCTAGAGCTCACTGCTCAAATACAAAAAGAAGATTCACATTCTTACAAAAATTTTGGATTACATCCAGAGGATTTGAACTGAGAAAGTAGCATCTGTTAATGCTAGATAACAGTTTTAGTTAAGCTCATTAGTCACATTCTTGTCCTACTTGGTTGATTCTATTTTTCTGCTATGTCTTCTTTCATTCGCATCACAAATCCTTTTATGCACAAGTGAAACTGTGCATAATCGCTCTACTATCCTTTTGAATTTCACATCATCTTCGCACACTTAATTCACATACCAAAATGATATAAATGATTGCTTATATATATCCGCAACAAAATATTTAATCAACCATATGTCGGCTTCAATAAAACATAAAATATTTTCCAACCGTCGGCTCAATCCACAAATGATTTTCAATGCACACCATCCAAAGTTGGCCACAACATAGTGTGGACCCAAAAAAAATTCCTCAAACCCGAAAATACTTCAAACAATTTTGCCTCGAACATCCATGACACGCCACATTCACTTAGTCAGCCTTCTGGCACTGTTAAACAAAAAATCAATCGACCAGATCTCCTAACTCGTACACCAATTCATGCAACAACACAAAACTCAAGAATAAGATATTCTAGATACTTAATGACCTTCCTTGAGATCCACAACCCGAACTAATAAACCGGTAATGCAAATAGATTGACAGACTCAACTTCAATCAGATACCCTATTCTTCACTCTATCTAGCATTGTTAAAGAAAAAATCAATTGACTAGATCTCCTAACTCGTACACCAATTGATGCGATTGCACAAAACTCGATAATAAGATATTCTAAATACCCACCGACCTTCCCTAAGATCCACAACCCGAACTGATAAACTGGTAATGCAAATAGATTGACAGACTCAACTTTAGTCGGATACCCTGTTCTTTACTCTATCTCCCGATACAGACAAATACTAAAGTGTGAACCAGATCAATGACTTAGGTTGCCATCAATGACAACACCAGAAGCCATATGCCAACACCTTTTACATTGGTCATTCCAGTGGGGAATGGTTTTTCCCTCAAGCAATGGTTCCATCCTATCCCTTGCTTGCATTGCCTACAATGAAAATTTTGCATATGTGTCATTTTCCCACTCGTCAATCCTTTGCTCCATCCACTCTAGTCTATATTCTATTCATTCTAAGAATTAAAATATTATAAGAAATATTTATTCATATATTCAATATATCTATTTGTTCTTATTGTCTTTAGATATTTTCCACTTTGCTTTGCAATCAACACCTCAAACTCTGTAAACTTATCAACACTTCATCCTTTTTTTGTAGAAAATATACCCAAATTATTCTCACATAGTCATCTATAAAAGTGAGAAGATAACTTGATCTTGCAAGTGATAGTGTTCTAAAAGGACCCATTACATCACTATGAACCAAATGTAAAGGATTTTTTGCTCTCCTTGATTGTTCTTGTGGGAAACTTTCCACAAGTTGCTTCCCCATAGCACATCCTTGACATGCCTTGAGCCTTGGTGAGATTTTTCAAAGTCCATGTATCATATGTAATTTTTGCATAAGCTTGAGAATTTGATAGTTGACATGTCCCATATGCGCATGCCATAACCTACTCATAGCATCATATTTGGAAATTCAAACATTAAAATGTTGCGACCTTAAGTTCAATTTCTATAACCTAAGGTTAATTGGGCCAATATTTCTAAGATTTCATTAGGATGCAAATCAACAAGGTGTATAGATTGAATTTCAACCTCCAAGGTGATCCAATCAAACTTGGATCTAATCCCTTTGAGTCTTAGGAATGATTTAGATACTAGTACATAAACAACAATAAACTACTAAAAACTACTTATAAATGACTGAACATAGTCGCATGACCAGTAGTAGTTTATTGCCAATCATTTATAATGCGGCCGAATTGATGACTAAACCATTTTTACTCGTTCGGTTGATTGATTCAATCATTAATTTAGTCATCTGATTGATCGATTTGGTTGTTGATTTAGTCATCTGGTTGATCGACTTGGTCGTTGATTTATTCATTTGATTGATCGATTTGGTCGTTGATGTAGTTGTTAATATGATTGATTTGGTAGTGTGAATTTAGTTGTTAATTTAGTCATTGATTGTTTTAAACTAGTCATTTATTCAGTCAATTTTTGTTCACTGGTATATTTTTTCATTAATTTAGTCATTGATTGATGTTAATTGGTCACTTATTTAATCATTTTTATTCATTGATTTTTGTCCATTGGTAGTGTATTTAGGCATTAACTTTAATCATCATTTTGATCAATTTGATATTTTATTTAATTGTTTTTGTTCACTAATTTCTGTCGACTAGTAGGTATATTGATATATTATTTATTAATTGCATAATCATTATATTTAGTCATATTTATTCACTGATTTATGTTAGTTGGTAGTATATTTAGTCAATTGGTAGTTTATTTAATTGTTTTTGTTTACTGATTTCTACCTATGTGTTGGAAATGAGACAATGCTTTAATTGAAGTTTAAACATATAAAAACACAGAAAAAAATAATCAATCATTCATTTGCACATAATGAAATGACTATTAAGAAGGCAAAATACAGAAAATTAATTAAGAAAACGTGTTCTTATAGTAGATACAAGACATAAATGCATCTTTGCTTTAAAAAATGTACTATTACAAAGTGTGTTTCTCAGTGTTGTGATTGAGAAAACTGAGTTACAATGCCTTTTTTTGCTTATGCAAGATATTACAATTTTGATGACAATTTTATGTTGCAACTTATTTGCAACTGAACATACATGTATGTTGCACTCTCTGCAACTTTTCCTCTTCTCTACACCTCTTTATTTGCTTATTTTTTGCACCTTTGTTCTTTGTGTCTACTGCTTACACAACAACATATCCCCTCTTCTATAATGCACCATTTTGAATGAGTGGAATCCAAATAAAAAAGAGAAAAACATAATCAAAGGGTTTTACATTACAGGTGTAGTAAGATAGAACATTCTCTATTCTACTCACAAAATGTACACCCAAATCAGATTTTATGGTTTTTGTTTGGATTCAACTTATTTAAACTCAATGCATTCTCTATCTACAAATTCACTCTTCATACTCTGTTGCTACTAACCCTTCTTTTTCTATTTTGTACTTACAGCTAACACTTATTTTTTCCAAATATTTTAGTGGCCATCGTGTGAAGGTTCCTTTTTCTCTTTCAGACGAATAGCTCCATCTATTTTATCTGGATGAGGAAAGGGGTATGTTACTTGTGACCTGAAAAATACTTACATTTGCATCTCATGTTCCTTTCAATTTAACTCCTTGTACATTAGATAGTAAGTGAATCCGCTCAATGCCCATAGTAGCACCATGATACGGATCCAACACCTCAACTTCATCCCCTTGGATTTTATCAATAAATGTCTGCAAAAAAAAAAAAACATTATATTATTTTCGACAAATGTATGTAATGTCTTATGTCTTGGAACAAATCATTTTTTGTATGTGCTTTTATAAAACACTCTTACAACTAAGCTCTAAGCTTCCATATGTAAGTTATATGTTCTTTATTTCTATAATCTATGTATACTAGCTAATTACACCACTATTATTTTAACCAACTTCTATCAAATAGGTAATGATTACCCTTATTTACATAATAAAACAATCATTACTTGAATAGTAATTACTTGCATGTGGTTTTATAGCACTCACCTCGAGTTTAGCATGACTACCACTATGAATATCATGTGCATGCTCATTGATTTCATCATCATAACCACTATCATCATTGTAGACATTAAGTTCTACAACTTTGCAGAGAGTTGTATTGACAGGGCCTTTTTATTTTTATCCTTCTTTCATATAAGTGGTTTAATCATCATTCAAAAATTAATATAAGTCAAGTAAAGAATGCAAAAGCTATAATTTTTTTCCAAAAGAAAAGTTTAAGCATGGAGAATGACAAAACATTGGGACAGATAATTGACAACTATTATATTAATTACCTCAACTTCAGTGCAACTAAGACAATTGTGTTGTGCATTCTTGTCCACTTCATCACTATCAATATCGACAGCTCTGTTGACATCATGAAGTCATTTTTGTTTTCCTATTGCTTTGAAAAAATTGCTCTGCATGTGGTTTAACCATCGTGCAAAAAATATGCAAAGCATTCTATGAACCCCAATCTTATACCTACACAAACACAACAAACAAACACATAGTTAGGTTCATATGCAAGATAAAACTAGGATTCCCATGAAATCCATTTACAATGTTCAAAATAGGAAAAACAAGAACAAAACATGAAAAGCTAAAGCAATCCTAATTAAGCATGCAAACTCTTGATCCCATGGAGAAATTGGTGCCAATTGGTGTCGAGAAATTGGCCCTTTCCCAACTCCTTTGTAAGCTTTGTGATAATTTGTGGATGATTGAATCTCCTTGATGAGATTTTGGTATAACTTAGCTATGCAATTATGAAAGTGATGAACACTTGATGTGGAATGGATAAAATTAGCTCTCAATGTGAAGAGAGTAACTTTGCTTTAGATTTTGGATGGATAATGAGAGGAAGAACATCTCATTTATAGATTTCCAAAATGGAAGAGAGAGTGAAATTGAGCAATGTGGAATCATTCAATATCCAATGGCCAAGTGTCACTTGTCAAGATGTGAATGGTTGAAGGGTGTGCACATTTTGGCCAATGTGCATGATAAATGTCATTAGGTAGAATTTGAATTTGAGAAAATGACATGTGAGAGGGAAAAATGAATGAAATAAATGCAACTTGGCTCAATGCACAAGGATATGTAAGAGGAGTGAATGCTTTGTTGGAAGGACAAATCCACTTGGATTTGAATTCAAATTTGAAAGAATATTCTTTCTTTATTCCATGTTGAGAGAAAATAGGCAATTAAATAAATCAAAGTTATTGATTTATTGTGCAAGTTGAATTCTATAGAGGATTTTAGTGATTGAGATTAAATTAATCAAGATTTGATCAATTTAATGAGAGATTAGATGATTTGACAATTTTGACTCAAATTTATGAGTTGATTTAAATAAGAATTGAGAGGAAAGGTTTAATTAAATAAATGTTTTTGAATTATTTAAATAAAGAGGATAATGTTAGATTAAATCAAATAAGGTTTAATTTATTCAATTTAATGAGAAGACTTTCAAGATTTAATCAAAATAAGATGAATTATTTAATTAAAGAGGGATTTAGGGTTAATTAAATTAACTTGATTAATTTAATCAACAGACGAGAAAGACCTAATTAAATAAACAATGATTTATCTAATTAAGAGATGAAAGGTGATGATAAGCTGAGAGTGTGATTCAAGATGAAAAGATGTTAGTAGTTAGGATCAAGTGTGTAGGATCAACTTGTATATTTTTTGTGTTTACATTTTACCCCTCTTTGAAGAAATGTACTTGTTGCATTGGTTCAAAGAATAAACTGTTGTGATCAAAGTTCAAAATTTATCAAATTTTTTGAATGCCCCACTATTGCCCCAGCGGAAGGATTGTGCTGATATGTTGCCACCTCGAGAGATCGAGCGGAAATGTTTAATTTTTTGATCGAAATCACGATAAAATGCGAGATGAGTGGTTCTATTGATCATAGGATGAAAAATAATTCTTTAGAAAGATCAGATATTTGACATAGACAATCTTGATGATGTATAGACAGTCATCGGCCATGGATAGCCTTGTGTATATTTTGAGATCTCACACCTACTTCAGATAGAAATGTTAGTAAAGATAGAAGAATAAGAAGAAAAGAATGATGAGAGGAGGATCCAACAAGCCTACACTATTAATGATGATGGTGATGATTTTCTTATCAGGAGTCGGGATTTTAAAATGGTCAATTACTTTATGTCTGATAACACACGTAGGTATGATGCATCAAGGTATAAAGAACCAAGATGGTGTTTTACCTAGTGTGATGGACTTTGAATCAACAAACAGATAGGAGTATTCCTATTTACACTTGATATACAAAAACCTTGCTAGGATGGACCTAACAAAACAAGTATTCACCAAGTTATTTTACAAGAGCATCTAACAAGTACAACAGAAAAAATGATAATGATCGTTGCCCCATTCCTTTCTCTTTAAACCTGTTTTGTTTAGGCATCATTGAGAGGTCCTTGGAAGAAGCGTAAAATAAGATAAGTCCAAAGAAAGGATAAAGTAAACATACAAGCTAATGTTCTTCATACCACTAGCTAAGGCTAAACTACTGCAAGATACCTGATGCTTATGTCCATTGTGGGAAGGATACATCCTAGGACATGTTGTGATCATGGTTTTGGTGAGACTGATTGGGTGATAAGCTATTGATGTTCTGAATTGATCAACTTGTTTTCTTACTGACTTAGACTTGAGACTTTGACGATTGAGCATTCATTGTTGAACTTGCTAGACTTGCTTCTAATTACTTCACCAAAGGATGAAGACGAAGATTGACTTATTATGAATGAGACAATCATGGGTGAAAGTGAGATGAGATGGATGCACCATTTTGGGTTTTTTAAATTTTTTGAGGTTGTTTTGATTTTTGGATTTTTTAATTTTTTGGTATTTTAATATTTATGACGAAGAGACTAACTTAAAGCCCTATCCTAGGGGTCTCGGGAGTTGATCCATAGATTAACCTTTTCTACGTTATACACGCAAAGACTACGTAGTTCGAATGACAACAAAATTGATTCAATGATGAGATAGATGGGCAAACGGATTGCCAGATTGTGACAGACGTCTAAGGACTGACCTAAAATGTGAAAAAGATGGGCAAACAGATTGCCATTGCGATGAACGCCTAAAGGACTGACTTAAAATGTGAAATAGATGGGCAAATGGATTGCCCTTATGACGAAAGCCTAAAGGACTGACCTAAAATGTGAAATAAATGGGCAAACGGATTGCCATTGTGACAGATGCCTAAAGAACTGACCTAAAATGTGAAATAGATGGGAAAACGGATTGCACTTGCGATGGACGCCTAAAGGACTGACCTAAAATGTGAAATAGATGGGCAAACGGATTTCCATTACGACAGACACCTAAAGGACTGACCTAAAATGTGAAATAGATGGCAAACAGATTGTCCTTGCGATGGACGCCTAAAGGACTGACCTAAATGTCTCGGGGGATGATCAAAGATCAACCTTGCCTAAATTCATGCTCAGATACGATGTAGTTCGGACTATGCCACAAACTGAAAAGATTTAATGATGAATTTTTTTTGAAGATTTTTGAGAGTTTTCCAATGTTTTGTATTTTTGAGAGTTTTCTGAATGTTTTGGATTTTCTGATTTTAAGGAAGATCACAAGAATATACACAAATCTGATCCAATGTAGGTGTAGGAACATGCCCCTAGCGTAAAGCGATAGAATACTTTGATAAAGGTGGGACAAACTGACCTTAGGAGTATGCCAAGTAGTACTATGGTGGAACACGATACAAACACAAGATCAGGCTATGGTATAGATGTGAATGGATGGTGGAAGGAAGATGGAATGCAATGGATAAGTGAGTGTGTTGAATAGGCTGTGAAGATCCTGGTGGACAGAGAGTGCTTTATTTACACTTGGTGCCTATTTGTCAAGTTTTCACTAAGGTACTTGTCCAAAACGCCACCGAAATGGTTTTCACTAGAGGACGATATTTTTCTTTACTATTTTCAATCCTTTTTTCTGACTTTTTTTTAATTTTTTCTATTTTTATTTTTTTATTTTTGTCACCAAGATGCCTGTTTGCTAGGTTTTTATCAAGGTGACCCTTTTTTCAGAATATTTTTTGTATTTTTTTGTATTTTTTAGTTCTATACCTTGCAAGTTTTTAGGCATAATTTTTTTTGAGATGGGAGTTGTTCAGGGGCTCCTGCACAAGCTTGCCTTCTAGTGTTGACAGTTGATATGCCTCTGATTTATAGCTTGTTATGATGATGAAAGGTCCCAACCAGTAGGGCTCAAATTCTCCTTTGCTTTCTAAATTTGGCACATTCTTTTGATTTTCTTTTAGCACAAGTTCGCTGACTTGGAAGGTATATCTCATGATCTTCTTGTTGTAGCTATGCTTCAGGCGGTTCTGATAGACTTGTAGATGGTTTAAAGCATCCATGCATTGTTCATCTAGTAACTCCATCTCATTCAATCGTGAGACCCTGTATTCTTCATCTATGATGAGTTTTTGTAATTATATTCTCCAAGATGGGAGCTCCATCTTGATGGGTAGGATGGCTTCTGATCTATAGAACAGGGAGAATAGGGTGGCATCTATTGGCGTGCGAATGTTGGTGTGGTAGGCCCATAAGGCGGTATTTAGCTACAGATGTCAGTCACGACTAGAGTCATTGATTGTCTTTTTAAGGATTTTCAAGATGGTTTTGATGGTAGCTTCTACTTGGCCATTTCCTTGGGGATAGTATGAAGTGGAAAAGCGATGTTGGATTTTGAATTTGTCGCATAAGTCACGAACATCCTGGTTTTTGAAAGGTGTCTCATTATCAGAGATAATGGATTGGGGGACACTGTATCGACCAATAAGATAGTTCAGGATGAACTTGGATATCTTATTTCTCGTTATGTAGGTCATGGGAATTGCTTTGACCCACTTTGTGAAGTACTCTATGGCGGTAATGATGAATTTGTGACCGTTGGATGAGGTGGGTGTGATTTTTTCTATGAGGTCGAGCCCCCACTGTGAAAAGGTCTATGGTGTAACAATAGGATGAAGCTCTTAAGCTGGTGCATGAATAAGGTCTCCATGTTGCTGACATTGTAAACACTTTCTGACAAATTTGTGTGCCTCTCTTTTCATTGTTGGCCAGTAGTATCCAATTCTCAGCAACTTCTTAGCCAAGGTCATACCGCTCAAGTGTGAACCGCAAGTGCCATTATGTACCTCACTTAAAGCAATCAGGGCCTCCTTAGGATTTAACAAAAGGGTTCCTTCAATGCTCCTATGATAGAAGGTTTCTCCTAGGATGACAAAACGTAAGGACTTTTTGATAAAGGCTTGTTTAAGGTTTGGGGTTATGTAAGCTAGGAGTACTCCTATTCTTAGGTAGGTATAGATGTCATGATACGAGGTATCACCGGGACCAATGAATTCGTACACATATTCTGACTCTGGTACCTCAAATATGGGTACGAGAAGGTGCTCTACCAAGAATTCATGTTTTGAGACATTGCAAGGGATATCTAGTAAGGGTCCAATTGTTGCCATGGCGTCAGCTGCCCTGTTGTTAGTCCACGGTATCTGCTCAAAGGTGATATCAATAAATGATTCTTTGAGGATCTCTGCTAACTTTTTGTATGGTGTCAGCTTATCATCCTTAGTTTGGTACTCGCCATTGACTTGGTTGATAATAAGTTGTGAATTACCATAAACCTTTAGTGCCATGATCTACCACTGTGTTGCAACCTTGAGACTTATGGTTAAAGCCTCGTACTCTACAATGTTGTTGGTGCAAGGGAATGCCAATTTGTAGGATCTAGGAATACAATCCCCTTGTGGGGTGATAAAGAAAACACCGGCTCCTGATCCATATTGTGTGTATGAGCCGTCGAAGTAGAGTTTCCAGTGATCGGCTATGTTGAGATTAAAGATGGATTCATCCAGAAATTCTGATATGAGTGGATTTTTTAAATAGATTGGAGCCTCTACCTATTGGTCTGCAATCACTTGCCCCTCAATAGCCTTGCACTCTACATATTCAATATCATGTTCTATCAATATCATAACCCATTTTTTTGTTCGTCCCATGAGAGTGGCTTTAGAGAGCAGATATTTTAGTGGATCTATCTTTGCTGTCAGCTTGATCTGATGAGCCAACATGTAGTGTCTGAACTTTTGGGCCGCAAACACAATTTCTAGGCAAGCTTTTTCTATTGGTGTGTAGTTGAGCTCATGCCCTACCATAGTCCTATTGATGTAGTATATCGATCTCTCCCTTCCATTTTCATCATGTTGGGCTAACAGAGCATAGAGAGCTACCATGGTTGCTAAAATATATAGAGTCAATGGTTTTTCGGGGGTAGGTGGCATTAACACTGGTGGCATAAGTAGATATTCTTTGATTTTACTAAACACCTGATCGCACTTGTCATCCCACTTGTATGCTACTCCCTTGTGGAGTAGATGTGAATATGCAATCTGTTTATCCACCAGTTGTGCTATGAATCTTCGGATGGATTGAAGTCTACCTTGCAGGCCTATGAGCTGCTTTAATGTCCTGGGTGCTTCCATATCGAGGATTGCCTTGGCCTTGGCAGGATCCACCTCAATTCCTCTCATTGACACTATATATCCTAGAATTTTACCTAATTGCACCCCAAAGACACATTTCTTGGGGTTGAGTCTGACCTTGTACTTCTCTAGTCTATCAAAAATGGCACTTAGAGCTACTATGTGATCTTGTCTTTTTTTTTATTTGGCCAATGTATCATCCACGTAATCTTTGACAACTTTGTGTATCATGTCATGAAATATTAGTGTCATGGCCCTTTGATATGTCGCCCCTACATTCTTTAGCCCAAATGGCATCATGTTCCAGCAGTAGGTACCCCAAGGACATGTACATGTTGTCTTATGTTGGTCCTCCTTTGTGATCATTAGTTGGTTGTACCCTAAGAATCCATCCATCAATGATAGCATCTCATGTTCGACCGTCATATCCACTATAATATCAATGTTAGGTAGTGAAAAATCATCCTTGGGACATGCTTTGTTGAGGTCTCTAAAGTCAGTGCAGATATAGATGCCCCCATTTGGCTTTGAAACTGGCACAAGATTGGATACCCATTTTGGATAATCAATTGGGCGTATAAAGTCGACGTCCAAGATTTTTTGTAATTCCACCTTGACTAGCAAGGCTATCTGAGGGTGCATTTTTCTTAATTTTTGTCTTACTAGATCAAGACCCGGCATGTCAGCGTAGGTCCATGCGAATTTCACCTTTCTTTCTTTTAGAAATGCTGCCAACAGTTCTTGTTCTTCTGTTAGAAGTGATTCGGCATAGAAGGTGATCTATGGTGTTGCTTCCGTTCCCATATTGACACGATTGCACTGTTCTGCTAAGACTGTCGATTTCTCTTGATGAAGTGCAGTAGGGGGGAGATTGAATCCTTCATCCTTCGGCGCCTCAGAGAGGTTTTCACTGTTGGATGTGTCCTTTATTTTTACTATTCTTTGGTTAGAGAGTGCCACAGTGTGGTTTTCACTCAATGACCCTGAGCTTATTCTCGTTCTTTTTCTTTTGCGACTGAAGGACTCAATCATCTCCCCATAATAGGCCTAGGTGTTCAGTGTGATGTTGAATGAACATCACATTCAATAGTCAAGTAAAGAATGCAAGTTATAAATTTGTCCAAAAGAACATTTTTTGGATCACTCCAACAATAAAGAAACTGGGTTGGATTCTCCTACGCTCATATTTCAATAATCTACATATTAAGAGGCATTTGTATATGGAACTTCCAAACAAGAAGAAATGAGATCATTAGAGAATTTTACCTCATTTGAATCCATGGATTTATGTTCATTCCATGCAGAAACCATATGATTAATGGTTTCAACCAACTGCATAACTTGTTGACTAAGACCTAATATGTAACTCATCACCTTTTGGTATCCTAATTCATATGAGTTGACATGATCTACAGAGGCCCCTGCTGGGCATTAAATAGATGGCTGTGAAATCTCTGTTGACAAACTAGATTTCAACTTCATCCTACTCTTAGATTTACTAGCATCTAGTGCTGCCATATAATTGGCAATATCGTCTGCACCTGCTTCTCTATTATTGTTTTCCACCTAAAATATAAAGTCAATTTCAACATATAGTCAGTTTAATAAAAAATCAAAATAAATAACATAATGTAAATTGAACCAAAAAGTCATACACTTACTGCAAATTTTTTCATTTTGGCATGCAACCCACCTCGCCCAAATGTATATCCAACCCTCACATTATCTCTTGCTCTCTTTCCTATGTTACTCTTTACCAAATATTCTTCAGAATGCATACTTTCTTTCAATGCCTCCCACTCTTTGGGAGATAAACTGGAGTCGAACCTCTCTTTTCCTAACAGGATTGTTTTTTTGCAACTGTATCTATAATTGTTCATCAAAATTCTCATCCTTTGCTTGTAATATGTTTTAGAGATTTTTCCACCAATACTCTCTAAATCATTTTCCATTTTGTGTATAACATTTTCCACAACTTGTGGATCTTGCTCTATAAAATTTGATTTGTAAATATCTAAATGGGCCCTACATCCTACACCCAGTTCAGTGGCCTACTTATTAGCATTTGGCCCAATGGGCTCACCATCTCTCGATACCTCAAGAAAGAATGGCTTCTTGCCTTCTAATTTTCTTTTTTTTGCATTCCTCTCTATAGATCTGCACAAATCTTGACTCATCCTTTGTCTTTTGAAAAAATCATCCATATCTTCTATTAAATTACCACTACCAACATTTCTGGCTGATCCACTAGTTTCATCAAAACTCTAGATGCAATTGGTGCACTCTGAGGCACAACAGATGCAAACGGTCTCTCTTCATAACTTTCGTTAATCAAAAATTCATGATCCTTGGTCACATCAGGTGTGGCATGAGTAGGTAGATCAATACTAGTCTCCATAGATTCCACATTATTAAAAACATCCTTTAATGTTGAAAAAATCATCTGTAAACCTGTTGTTCCTTTGCCCTTATTTTTTTCAATAATCTCTCTTAGACTTAGTCCTAAGAGATCATCACATCATTGCACATCACCATGTGCTATATTAGGCTGTACATCACCATGTGCTATACCAAGCTACACATAATCACAACTATCGTTTTCATCAACTGCATTTGTTGAATCATAAAAGCGTCGACTTCTATGAGATGGTGACATTGTATCTTTTTTTCCTTTTGTTTTTTCTCCATATTTTATTTGCACTCTTTTTGTTGCCTATAAAACAAAATAAAAAATCATATTATGTCTTATATACATAAAGCTCTTGCCTATAAATTTCATTAAACACTATTAAACAAATAATGTACTACTTAGTGGATTTACAGCTTGCCTTTTCAAGCAAAGACTCAAAAACTATTCATTATTTTTGGCCACTTTTTCAGTACATGCGCGCTCATATTTTGTCTCTATAATTTCAACATTATGATCACTATCATCTAATTTGTGCCTTACAGTCCTTGTCTTCATTTCTTGAAGTCCAAATAAACAATAATATATAAATCAACAACGTGAATCAGTAAAAATTTATTGAGTTCATAAGTTGATAATTGTTGACTTTCCAATCCACTAATAACTGCAAATGAAAAATTAAAATAGAATTCAGTTTACAAATTAAAAAGAATTTGCAGTAAAAAACCAAGAAGATGTTTACAATTACAGGTATCAGAAAAATTTTCCTTAGGGATATATTCACAAGAGAAGAACTCATAAAAACATAACACAAGCAGGATGAAGGAAAAACATAGTCTAGTTCATCATGAGGTGTGTTAGAACCTTAAAAAAAATCCTAGTTCCATCATCACAATTAACCTTGAGCTCCATGACTCGATCCTTGACCCTTATATTCCTTTTTATTTTTTACTGAACATATAAATTGTTTAGGTTTGACTAACATTGAAAGACCTATACAAAGCTAAAAATTCATCATATATATACTTAAGCAAAAACATATCCAGCTAAAAACATTTCAAATCCCTAAATAGTTTGTTACTGTGATCCCTCAACAGTAATTTGAACCCTCAGCGAGTTGGGGGTGTGTAACAGACAACATGAAGATATTTATCGCCATACCACTAAATTATTATGATGAGGACGTGTTTGGGTGACATGACAGCATTTAAATACATCATAATTAGCCATACCGTGAGAAGGAAAAATGAAGGGTGTGGTATAGTGGGGAATAACCCGCCATCTCGCGTTGAAGATCATAAAGGCATGTGGTAGGGTGGTATGAACCTCTATACCACAGAAGGATGTGATGAAGCATGTGGTATGGTGGTAAGCCATATGTGACCATTAATGTAAACCATAGTACTTTAATACCGCAGGTTAAACAAGTCGAGTTTTCGGTATAGAGGTAAGGATCCCGCTACCCCATGGTGAAATGCAAAGAAACATGCAATAGAGTGATTTATATCCCTCTATCGCATGGTAGTTATAGAAAGTGGTTGCAATACAATGGTATTAAATGCATGAATCGCATCAACCGTCTGATCTTGTAAAATCAATGGTGCATGTTCAAACTCGAACTACGAGCAAAATATTTGGCGTAAGGTTGATATTATTGTTGACATGACTAAGCTTAGAAGCCATTAAACCAAGAATTTGACATTCTCTTTGCACTCATTTGCAAAAATTATCGTGCGGGGAGCTGGGAGTTCGAGGTTAAGCTCTGCAACCATCGTAACCCGGGTAAGTACACATAACCCTTGTGAATTAAGTTTTATGAGTACAAGATTGTTTGGAATTTTGCATTTCAGAAGTATAGGAGAAGTAAGATAGTTGAACATCATGTTGCCCAAGAAGAAATAACTTGAAACTAAAAAGGACATCATTCTAGCCAAGAAGAAAGAACCTGAAACCAAAAAGGAAGAATCTAAGGTTAAAAAGAGGTCCTCACCACAAAAGTTCTTACAATATTTTATCCAGGACATACTCCCTGAATCAACTGAGAGAGGATTTAAGAAAGTTTTTAATGATGTGGCTCATGGTTGTAGAGATTCCCTTATCCCTGTCTCTAGGTGGGAACTATTCTGGTACTTTTATGACAAAAGGGAGGACAAGGTTTCAGTGTCAAATCCATGGTCATTAGATTTGGCCAAGTTAATTGTCCCAATTTTTTTTTATAGATGTAGAGTTAATCAAAGTATTGGCTCAAATTTATCATCCTGCTACTAGGTCTATGAGATTTCTAGATGGTTCACCATTATTTGTGTTGACTAAAGCGGCCATCATTGAATGTTTTGACCTAAACAAACAAGCCCTGACTAAAACTGATTTTCAAATAAGTAAAGAAGAATATACTAGATTGAAGAAAAGCCATAGAAGTGATGAAGTCTCCATTTTCATGAGAAGGGATGTGAGCAACAGGATGATTCCTATATCCCCTTCTGCTACTGAACCATTTGATGTCTCAAATTTCCAATTCTATTTCAAGAAAACCTACTTTTCTCTATGTTAAGTACTTGGGATAGATGCAAAAGAGCGAATGTCAGTTAGTTTAATGATGATGGCTATGAGGATCCAAAACCTTGAGATGAACATTGAATATGATTTTGCCTCATATCTTGAGAAAGTATTGCATGAAGGATTTCTGCAAATCAGGGAAAATAGAGCCCCCATAACATTCAGGAAATATTCTTTTTTGTGCCACCTGATATTATACCAAAATAAAGATAGATGGAGCAAAAGGATGCATTTGGGTCAAATTGACAAGCATGGGAATTTGCTGCCAGTGCAACTATGGTGTTATATATGAGACAATAGATGTAAGAATTCAAATTATGTGATATTCCATGATGAGTTTATGTACAGAATTATGAGAGTTCTTGGCCACCAACTACCAAGAATACACACACTTGTGCTACAACTGTTAAGACCTTTGGCTTTGAAACCTGAGCAAGGCCATACTCATAACTTCGGTGATTGGTTTTTTCTACCAGATACCACAATAATTAGGATTTATGGATGCCCACATGCCCCACATATACTGCCAAAGTTTGTCCCCCTTTGATTAGCCTTTTTAGAGTTCATGTGGTAGACTCTATGGATGGAAAAGAAGGTCATGAATAATCAAAGGAAGGGTACATTTCTACCCAATTTGACAACATGTGGGGAACTATCAATGGGATCTGATACACTTGAAGAGTTGCAGAATTATCTAAACATAAGGTACTCTTTAGAGTCTGGAAAGGAAAGAGTGTTTGACCTTGAGGGTCACATGAATTTTGTAAGACACACCATCCTTACCAAGGCTATGGTTACTCACCAAATTTATTATGAAGAAAATGTAATCATAAATTATTTCACTCCTCAAGAGGTAATGAGAGGAGGAGAAAATGGGAAGTTATGAAAAGGTTTGAGGAAGAAAGAAAGATGAAGCACAATGATTTCTTGGGGTATTTCATAGAGGAAGCAGATCCTGTCAAGAGGATTGATATGATAATTGGTAAGTTTCATGATTATTTAAGACTGCAACAAATACGATGAGACTTGCCAAATTGTCTCCCAAAATTCCAAGTGGTGTTGAAATTGTAGAACCAACTTCGGATATTATTTCAGTATGTCATGCTTCTCGAGGATCACCTCCTAAACAACCACCTTCTAAAAAAAAACACATAAGAATAGACCCACTTGTTTCTTATGAAATAAGTCAGGAGGTTGGAGATACAAAAGAATCAGTTAACATGTTAAGACGTTTCAAGGATGATGTTGAAGTGGACCAACCTATGCTTGAAACTAAACACCATAGGCCCGAAGCTAGACTTAATATTGAAGTATAGGGAGAAAGAGAAATGCATGAGAATGACAAGGTAGTTGCAGCTCGCAAGTTCCTGGAAGATGATGAGTTTATCAAAACCTTTGAATTCAAAGACTTTTGAATTAAGATGAAAATGAGAGAGTTCGAAGTGAGGGTTGAAATAAATAAGATGGGAGCTAAGGAATCCTAGCATGACCAGATAGTAGCCCAAAATTTTAGTGAATTAAGGATTGATAATATTGATGTCAACCCACAAGAGGCTAAAGAGATGATTTTGAAAAATAATATACTTATTGTCCCTAGTATGGAATTAAAGAAAAAAAATTTACTTGATCAAGTGAGAACACAAGAGGACCCAATGTTGATTGTTGAGTTTGACTCAAATGAAAGGATAAGTGGCATAGGATATAGCCCTACGATTAAAACTTTGGCATTATGGGCCAAACAAAAGAGTACACAAAAACCAAGGTTACTAGATGTACTGTAGGAAATGAAAGGGACAACTATGGTGAAGACATTAAAGGATACATTTCCTCTAAAAGCTGCAACCATGACAATGCATTAAGCTATGTTCACCCAAGCTACAATTAAGGAGATGGAAGCTAGATTAGGAGAGTACGAAAAGGAACAAAATTTTATAAATGATGAAGTCAATAAATTGTTCATGGAAAATGTGAAGTTGAAGGAACAATTTAAAGGAGCGGGCCCCTCATAGAACAAGGAAATAATGTTATATCAGCCTCCTCCTACTCCACCAGTTGATATAGAAAGTTATTCTATTGAACAAGTGAGCATTCTTAGACAAAAGGTTGAAAAGTTAAAGAAATCCAACAATGAGGGTAGGGAAGGAGTAAATAAGAAAATCTGCAATGTTTTAGAGAAGGTCCTCGAGCATAGGATAAAGCTAATTGTGGATAAGTTGGAAAGTGTGTATGATTGCTACAACTCACTAACATAGGCAATTGATCATATGAAAACACGTGGGTGATCCCATAATACTGGTTTACAATTTTTGGGCAAACAGGACACTGAATTGATTTTTTAACTAAATCTTCACTTTCAGCCTCCTATAGCGGCTAAACCATGAGGAATTTGAAGTGATACAAAATAGTGATTTGTGAAGTTTTGTCTATAGATTCTAAATATATTTTTTCAAAAAAATTGGAATTAGATTGCACTTTTTTTTCATCTCCTTCAAAAACTAGTTTTTATCAATAAACAACATTTTTAAGGAGTGATGCTCACCATATACAACATAAATATTTTTGTATGACGGATAAAATTCTAATTTTTTCGAATTTAGATTTGTAACTAAGATATCTAATTAGTTCATTTTGTTTCATAGTGTTTTATTAAATATTTTCTCCTTAATTAAGTTTCGAAGTCAAACCAATTACAATTTAGACATAAGCAAACTGTATACAACATAAATTTTTATGTATGCATCGAAATTAATTTTTTTTAATAGATCAAGGACATTAATACCCAGTCTGAACATAGTTTTCAAAATTTTATTTTGATAATCTACTATTTTTCCACATGTGCAAAACAAAGAGCTTGATTTTTGGTGAAAAACCTACATTCACAAGAAATAAAAAAATAAATTTAATAATCAAATTTAATTTAATTAAAATTATACTTTTATGGAAGCTTATAATAAGGAATAGATAATTACAAAAATAATTTTTAAATGAATTCATTTGATCCCCCAAAAGGTAAATCAAAAGTGGTTTTTATCAGCATTTTGATAGGTGTAAAGGAGACTCTATTATAGGTATGGTTTAAAACTAATGGGGTTTTATCCAAGGGGGATTGGTTTAAGGTGGTTTGATCAAACCATCTTCAGTTTGAATCCTTTATATGGAGCTTTTCAAGGGGTAAATCATTATATTTTCTAAAAATATGTGATTTCAGCAAAAATCAAGATCTCCTAGAAAGTGTAAACCACTATTGTGGCAACACCCATCATGTACCCATATTGGATCCCATTTTTAAGAACTGGCAGCACATACATCACACATTTTTAACCTTGTGCAAAATCTTACAGAGGAATATTGAGGCTCCTGCAACATTAAAACCTACAAAGTAGATGGAAAATATAGTTATAGATGAATTCCAATATATGCAAGGAGGGGACCAAAAGATGAGAATAAGAATAGATTTATTTCATACTCTGAATCAATGGTTTGTGGCAAAAATATTGAAATATGATGACCACTTGAAGGACCTAAATGAATGGAAGAGTGAATTTGGCCAGATTGTTCCACAGTGCATCACTCACATATAAAAGGATGGTGAATTGAGTCATGACAGGTTTGACTTAATCATGGATGGAGTAATAGCATTGGATGTTGGATATTGTAAGTTTATCATGGATGGCAGGGCATTACTAAATAGTCGATGGAAGATTCACCTTGCAAATATATTGAAAAATTCAAGAATACAAATGGCCACAAGATTATATAGTGTACGACTGGGAGAAAAAGTATTTGGGTCCTCTTGAAAAGTAGGCCTTGGGGTTGTCACAGTGGAAGGACCACACATTTAGTATGGATAAAGGACCTTGAAAAGATATTCAGTGATCATGGGTGCCTTACGTATATTAACGGACTATTTCACGAGTGTTGCGGACTTCATTAGTTATCTACTTTCTTTGTTTAATAATTTAAGAAAAACTAATACTTAGTTTAGTTTATATGAAG
The DNA here is from genome assembly GCA_007115665.2 of Sequoiadendron giganteum. Lineage (NCBI taxonomy): Eukaryota > Viridiplantae > Streptophyta > Pinopsida > Cupressales > Cupressaceae > Sequoiadendron > Sequoiadendron giganteum. The sequence continues at coordinate 151,011,736 of CM021103.1, read as the reverse complement.
AGGCATGAATTTTGAAAAGATGGCATATTTTGTAACAATCTGAAGCTTGTTGCTTCTCTTATAAAAGAGAAATCAAGACCGGATTTTGATATCATCATCATAGTCATTTATAGAAACATATATGAGGAGACTTATGTTATATTATAATATCTATTTGAAGCAATCAATGAACAAGTTAATTTAATCTGGTGCTCGAATTCTGGTCTTAATTATTTGTTGATAATATTATGTATGATTGGATTTTTAATGTATTTTAGGTTAGAATATAGGGGTATATTATGAATTGGTATCAATTATTTGTTCATAATCATTTGCATTGTTGATTACATTGCATTGTACATCTTTCAAATTCAAAGCATTACTTCACATTGCTAACTAATAATTAGATGTTGATAGATGAAAAAAATTCAATTATAATATAGTTTTTACAAAGTCAACCTAAGCAATTATGCAATTACTTCACATTGCATAACTAATAACTAGGAGTAGCTGCCAATTGCATTTGTTTGTCATGGAATTCCATGAGACCGCAATTTTTTTAGGCATTTTTTCAAATAGTTCACTACCTTGTCTGTGCTACCACATTTTTCATACATATTGTCTACCAAAGAATTTTATCAAACAATTCATTGCCTTGTTGCTATGGATAAAATACTAAAACAAGTGATTTAGAACAAGCTATGGATTCTTGGAAAAAATCTATCAAAGCATAATAGTAAGTAATAGCATAGACAAGGCAATGAAATGGTTGAAAAAATGCCTTAAAGAAATGTGGTCTCATGGTGATGGAATTCCATGACAATCCATAACAATTCACTTGGCATGACATTCATCATGGCATTCCATCACCATGAGACCACATTTCTTTGAGGAAAATTTTCCTAAGTTCATTGCCTTGTCTATGCTACCACATTTTTTATACATGTCTACCAAAGAATTTTGTCAAACAGTTCACTACCTTGCAGCTATGGCTAAAAGCCTAAAATAGGTGATTTCAAACAAGCTATGGATGCTTGGAAAAAATCTATCAAATCATAATAGTAAGCAACAAGCTATGGTCTCATGGTTTTTTTTTGCATGAAAATCAATGTGGTTTTATTTGCATTTTTTTGCAAGTTTTAAACAAATTTTTTTGGCAATTTTGTTGTTTGAAATGGGGAAAAATCTTTGTGGTTAGTTTTGTGCATTTTTTAATTCTAGGATTCTCATAGTTAGGGAAAAAGGTAGTGTTCATGAAGGAATGGAAAATATGTGTAGAGCCTTTGGATTATACTCCTACTGTGCAATGGCATTGAATCGTATAGCAAACCATTTTTTCTTCATAGGGCAGCATTTTCTTGTGGAATAGTTGACTGAGACAGCTCTTGTTTCAACTGACCACCCTCTCATGAAATCTCATTCATATTATAATATTGCACGATCTTATCATAGTAAAGGGGATTATGACAGCATTGGCTGCTACTACATGGCATCAATCAAGGAAAGCTAGATGCCACGAGATTTTGTGGAAAGGTTCAATTGAAGCTAGGAGATCTTAAGATTTCTCTCACAAATTTTGAAAAGGTTCTAGAGGTCCACCGTGAGAACTGTGAGAGCTTAAGATTTTAGGCCATATATATGCTCAACAAGGGCAAGCAGAGAAGACTTTGGAAATTTTAAGAAAGGAAACTCATATAGATCCACATGATGCCCATGCATTTATCAAGATGGGTGAGTTATTAATATCGACAGACCCCAGTGCAGCCTTAGATTCTCTTAAGACAACAAAGTCTCTTCTGAAGAAGAGCAGAGAAGAAGTACCCATTGAATTGTTAAACAACATTGGGGTTATTCATTTTGAGAATGATAAACTAGAGTTGGCTCAACAAAATTTTATGGAGGCATTAGGAAATGGCATTTGGGTTGAATTCATAAATAAAAGCCCCAGAGCCAATTCTATAGTTTTTTCTATGTGCTTTAAGGATATGGAATTCTTCCATTGACTAGAAGAAGGTGGTGTTTCACTTGATTTACCAGGGGATAAAGTCACAATACTATTTAATCTTGCTAGGTTGTTTGAAAAACTACATGATATTGAAAAAGAAAATCTTTTATACAGGCTAAAATTGTTCAAGTTTCTTGAACTTATGTGGATGCATATGTACATCTTGCATCCATGGCTCGGGCTCATAATGAGATCCAACTAAGCCTAGGATTGTTTGGGGATTCACTTAAGGTGGATAAAAAATCATCAAGTTCTTTATGTATGCTTGGAAACATGGAATTGAAAATAGATTATTGGCTTGAAGTAAAAGAAACAATTAAAGTAGCACCCCAACTTCTCTTGGTTGATGAAGCAAAACAAAAAGCTAATAAAGAATGAAGGATTCAAATGGAAAGGATAAAGCAAGAGGAAGAACTTTTGTAGGTGATGCAATAAGAGGAGCAACTTGAACATGTGAAGGAATTATGGAAGAGTAAGCGTAAGGGCAGGGATGATGGCGATGATGAGGCTCGTTAGTCTAAGAAGAAACAAAAGAAGGAAAAGAAGAAAAAGAAGAAGGATAAGGACCACAAGGCTTATGATTATTATATGGAGGAAATTGATGATGCTATGGAAGATGAGGAAAATTATATGAGTGATAAGGAACAAGATGATGTAGAAAATTCCCAAGATCTTCTTGCAGCTGTAGATCTAGAAGACTCTAATAATGGTGAGACAAAATCTCCAGTTTCAACAAAATTATGAAGGAGACATGCATACTCTGATTTTGAAGATGATGAACCATTTCAAAAATAGAGTTTGAGAGAATGTGATCCATATGATGATGATGTATAGGTTTCCTAGGCTTTAACCAAACCTAGCTCCTATTTTCCAAAAGAAAATCCTCAAGGCCCATGGGAAATGAATGATGAGCATTTTAGTTTCAATAGACTAAAATAGGCTGCCCATAAAAAATAAGAAAGATGAAAAATAAAAAGATAACATACATATGATTCATTTGAGGTTTTTGATAAGATCTCATTTAACTATGTAAAATGGATTTGGAAGGGATAAAGCATATTTGATTGACTAAAATTTTGACGTAGCCTATCCATCATCATTGTATGCATGCATCATCTTCTCTTGGAATCTGTTGAAACTCAAATGCTCATCATTCATTTCCCATGGGTGTTGAGGATTTTTCTCTTGGAAAATAGGAGCTAGGTTTGGTCAAAGCTCAAGAATCCTATACGTCATCATCATATGGATCATCTTCTCTCGAACTTTGTTTCTGCAATGGCTCATCATCTTTAGAATTAGAGTATGCATGTCTCCTTCGTTATTTTGTTGAAACTGGAGAATTTGTCTCATCATCATTAGAGTCTTCTAGACCTGCAGCTGCAAGAAGATCTTGGGAATTCTCTGCATCATCTTGTGCCTTATCACTCATAATTTTCCTCATCTTCCATGGAAACATCAGGTTCCTCCATATAATAATCATAAGCCTTGTGGTCCTTATCTTTCTTCTTTTTCTTCTTTTCCTTCTTTTGTTTCTTCTCAAACTGACCAACCTCATCATCATCATCATGCATGTCCTTATGCTTACTCTTCCATAATTCCTTCACATGTTCAAATTTCTCCTCTTGTTGCATCACCCACCGAAGTTCTTCCTCTTGCTTTCTCCTTTCCATCTGAATCATTCGTTCTTCATCAACTTTTCATTTTTCTTCATTAGCCAAGACAAGTTGGCGTGCTAGTTTAATTGTTTCTTTTTCTTTAAGCCAATCATATGTTTTCAATTCCATGTTTCCAAACATACATAAAGCATTTGATGAGTTTTGTCCACCTTTAGTGCATCCCCAATCAATTCTAGTCTTGGTGCATTGTAGAAACAAATTCCAAGAGAAGATGATGCATACAATGATGATGGATAAGCTACCTAAAAATTTTAGTCAATCAAATATGCTTTGTCCCTTCCAAATCCATTTGACATAGTCAAATGAGATCTTACTAAAAACCTCAAATGAATCATCTGTATGTTATCTTTTCATTTTTCCTCTTTCTTGTTTTTTATGGGCAACCTATTTTAGTCTTTATTTTAGAACAATATTTTATGTGTCCTTCAATGTATTTTGTTTTACCTTTCTATCAGATTCTAGATTAAAAGAACCTATAATTGAAAATAGATTAATTCATCCATTTTTATTTGACAATCTCAAATAGGTGGATTAAATTATTTTGTTGTTAAACAAATCTTGTACAATGTAATGTCCCCTTTTCGAAATGAAACCAAGTTGAAACTCAAATGCTCATCATTCATTTCCCATGGGCCTTGGGGATTTTTCTCTTGGAAAATAGGAGTATAATAATAACTCAAGAGGATCTTAGTGTCATAAGAGGATCCACTTAAGTGTTGGCACAAAGATCAGGAAATGTTTATGTTGCAAATGGGGCAGCCATTGTGCTAGTTGAAAGGGGTCAATTTGATATTGCAAAGGAAATTTTTACATAGGTATAAGAAGTTGCTGCAGGAAACATCTTTGTTCAGATGCCTGATGTGTGGGTAAATCTAGCACATGTTTACTTTGCAAAAGGACAGTTTTGCTTGCAGTGAAAAATTTTATGCTACAAATTGGGTAGCCATTGTAAAGTGTTGGCACAAAGACCAGGAAATTTTTATGCTGCAAATGGGGCAGCTATTCTGCTAGTTGAAAGGGGTCAATTTGATATTGCAAAGGAAATCTTTACATAGGTACAAGAATCTATTGTAGGAAACATTTTTGTTCAAATTCCTGATGTGTGGGTAAATCTAGGACATGTTTACTTTGCACAAGGATAGTTTGCGCTTGTAGTGAAAATTTATCAAAATTGTTTGAGGAAATTCTATTCTGGAATTAACACCCAAATTTAATTATATTTAGCTTGAACACATTATGAAGAAGAACAGTGGCAAGATTGTAAAAGAACATTATTAAGAGCAGTAGAACATTATTAAGAGCATTAGATTGTAATGAGAATTTTGAATTTGTGTTTAATGTAATGAGGGTTTCAAATTACCTCTGAATTCACTATAAAGGGTGTCCCTAAATCTGATTTCTCTATAGAGGCCCTCGGCTAATTCAAATTCATTGCAACAAACTTTGAATTCCTTACCCTTGCATGCCTTTTCATAAGGCTCTAGGTCCTCTCTGAATCCTTATCGCCCATGCAAGTAGCTACCATAACTGATCAAAATGCCTCATGCTAGGCTAACGAATGAAGTTAGGTCAAGTGAGACAAATGAATCTACAATGAACGTGAATAATCGCGCTAATACATTGCGCCAATAATTGGCCAACTTGTTTTTTTTTAATTTTGTCTAATTTGGATTTGATGACTAACTATTTAGTCAGTTTTATTTTTGTGACTAAATAATTTTTTAGTCAATGACCAAATTAGTCATTTATTTACTCATTTATAGTTGAGTTGCAAAAAATGACTAAAATTTAGTCATTTTTAGTTGTTGTGACTAAAAATTTAAGTCACCTAGTCATTTATTTTCCAAATTCTACTAGTGAGAAATGATTTGAAATGATCAACCTAATTAGACTAAACAACCTAATATGATAAATACAATTTCCTGAAGATAAATAGATGAAAACAAAAATTTGCAAGTGGATCTAAAAAGTGTAGACTGATATGTACCTATCACCAAAAGTAGGATTTGAGTGTTGTAGTAGGACTGGGTCTTTATAGGCCTTTCCAAAAATTCAAAGTTTAATCCTATAACCCTCTGTCTTTTCTATGTTCCTGTACCTATAAATATTTGTCTTTGAATCTAGGCTTGCAAGAAATATTCAAAATAAATTGTTTAGGTGGCTATATGGGGGTTTGCCTCAGTCAAACCCATGTTTTGGTAATTAAACCTCAACAAAAATCAAAAGATCCAATGGAAAGAAAGTGTGTGAGCCATAACCTTATGTGTGTCTAAGGTTTTTATGAGCTAAAATGCAAAGAAACCCTACTCAAGTGCATTCAAGTTTGATTCCTATATGAAAACAATAAAATTCAATAAGGGAGAAGTCAAAACACCCTAAGTAAATATGAAAATGCAATGATACCTTATTGTAGGCTGCAAGTAAGATGAATTTTTAAGGTGAGATCACTAAGGAAACAAGTCATTAGGTAGAGGGAAGCGGCTAAATGCATCTCCCAATCCTATAATCCATTATGCCCTTCCATAAACTTCAACCTTCAATCATGTGATAAAGCTTGATCAAATCTGAAAATGGGCTTGAAGACCTACAATCTCATATAATGTTGCTCCAAGACTCTAAATTTTGCTTGCTTAAATATTATCTCTTGTGTTCTAGTTTTGAAATGATAAAAAGATTAGATATTTATAGGCATTTATCTAATTTCTCGACAATTAGATTTCGATAGCCAACATTTACAATTTCAATTCTGAATGTTAAAATGCCAACAACAATCTATTAAAATTTGGGTCACGACTAAAATAAGGGACCCAATCGCCCATGGGCGAATGGGTGTTGGCCCAAATTTCTAGGACACACTTGATTGGGTCGAATTTAACAATTGGTTGCATTTGTTCAATGCTTGTTTCAACATCAAAAAATGATAAAAATAGGCCTCAAAATGCATAATAAAAAGAATCAAGGCCTATTTAGTAAGGCTTAAATTGTATAAATGCAAGGGTCACTAAAATAGGTCCAAACTAAGCATGAGTACTATCACTTACAAGGGAGTACAATTTTCTATGCTATATTTAGCCCCCACTTTAGCAATCATATAACACTATGTGCATATGCAAGCTAAAGTATTGAAAGTAAATCATGCTTCATCAAAAAGATACTCATAAGGATATTATGATTCATTTGTAATAGGACAATGAAGCCCCAAATGTAGTCATCTAAAAAACCACAATGTTAGGAACCGCATCTTGCAAAATCGTCTTATGTTTTAAAATAATCATGTCAATTTCTATGGAGAACCAAATTCGAGGGTAGATGTATGCCCCCATGATTCTGCTTGTTTTATGGAGGTGGAATCAGGGTAGCAATCTAACCACATCAAATTTCTAGGCTTGGTGATGGAAATGTTGACGATAGGGTTATGATACCACAACACCATCTATCGATAAACATTAGATAAGATCGAGGATGGAACCACGAATCCAATGCAACAAACGACATCAAAATAAGAGTTCTCTAGCCCCCACTATGGTGATTTGAGTGAAATGTGATACTAGAAAATTTTACTATATGTTAGTGCAAATCATGTTTTTGACTATCATTTTCACATTTTCTATTTGGAGATTTTGAGAGAGATACCTTGGTGTAGAGAAGTGAAGATGTCGAGCTGACAACCATACTAGATCCCATGAATCGAGGTGCTACGAATGGAGGTTGCGAATGGTGTCATCACACCACTGGTGAGTTCCTTGTACCTTCTCCTTATGATTTATCTCAAAATTCTACACTATTTTGAGAATTTTCCAAAAATCATGGTGACCTTGTCCTCTTTGAGCAACCCTATCCCAATTTGGCAACCCTATCTTAGACCCCCTATCCCAAAATGGTGATGGTGTCAAGGGATAGTTTTGTTCTATTTTTAAATATTCAGTTACCTTTTTTTTCCATGTTACTAATGATTTCCTTTGTTTCTTCCAGGTTCTTCCACACACTCATTAGCGCTTAGGAGGATGACTATTTTCCCTTATTCGCGAGCAGATTACATGGCTTAATGTAGAGGAGGAGACCTTATCTATCACTGGGTTATTTTGGATAACCTCATGCCACCCATGAGGTATCATGATGCGATGATTATGGCACTAGTTGAGTGGTGGAATTTTGATACTTTGACATTTGATCTTCCAACATGGGAGATGACAACGACCTTAGAGGATGTAGACTGCATACTCAGATTACCTATTCGAGGCAAGACCGTCCACCTTGATGAGCATCACACACCCAGATAGAGGAGACTCGATATTCAATATTGCAATGGTTGCATTACACCCATTGATTCTAGAGCATGCATAAAGCTCAAGTCGCTTCTATATGTAGATGTTCCTTTGATTTGTCAAATCATGTATTAGATCGACCAAATTTCCCACCATGAAAATGCTTGGTTATCCATGAGCCTTTTTTATACTCTAAGGTGAGCCTGGTAGTGTGAAGGTTTGTTACACTAGAGATTCAGTTTTGATCATCTAGAGGAGGATGACATAATATGGAGATCATATAGGACTGTGCCACAATGGTTAGGTCTTACACGAAAATTAGCTAGGATGCAGCTGAATGGGCTACTTGATGGATGCCATGAGTATATCATCATTATATTATATTATGATTGTGGCATGCATCAGTTTAGTCATATACAAATAGCACCTAGCCCATGGCCTACATTTTTGAGATCCACTTGTAGTGGTGTGAGGTTAAGAGACATCTATCATCCTACAATTGTCAATGCCATTCTTAGTAATTCAGATGATGAGGATCAAGATGCACCCCCAACATCTGAATTGGATGATGTAGGGACCACTATAGCTTATGAAAGATAGTGGATTATAACACGACCTTTACATGTCTTCCTTGACGATCATCCTATAGGTGACGTTGGACCTTTTCCAATTCAAGAGGATGTAAGAGAGGATGTAGGCATGGATGGAGATACGACTGATGATGAGGATATAGCAAAGGATACAAATGAGGAGGATCAATATCCAATGAGATGGGAGCCTAAGGAGCCAATAGAGGCTATGGATGCCCCCGAGGAGAGAACATTTCATCCTCATGTCACTTGAGCACATACATCGACTATAGCAGGCATCCAATATCATGAGCATGGACAAAGGAGTCATGCAACTCCCAAGATCCTTCCTACCCATCAAAGGAGTCCCAATAGGGTACCCATTATGTCTTACCAAGATCTTGATTGGTGGGTTAGGGATCTAGGTGATGTGATATGGTATTTTTTTTTTATGTTTAGTTTAGTTATTATATTATGTTCTGACCTATGTTATGTTTTCTTTGTTGTAGTTGGTACATGAGAGTGGCTTGGCTTCTTTAGTCAATTCACCATGGAAATGATTCCACCAATGCCCCAACACCAAGAAACACGAGTAGATCATAGGCCACCACCTAGCACAGGGCACCATGCTAACATGTTTGAGCCCTTGTTGAGGTGGAGGATAGTTTATGATGATGTTATGGGGACTATTTATTTATCTACAGTTGATATTGAGGAAGTTTGAGCTAGGGAGGAGTAGTGGAGAGCCACATATGAGGGTCTTAGGACTACACATGAAGAGCTCATAACTACATATGAGGAGCTTCGAGCCACCCAAGTTCCATCTGAGAGTGAGAGATAGTATTACTTACAGTTATAACTCAACAAGGTGCAAGTAGATATCACTATGGTGTAGGTAGATAGAGATCAGATAGACCAGGAGTATGTTGTTTCTCTCATGCATGATGGTGTAGCCTTAGGCCAAATATAGGTTCTACAAGAGCGAACGAGCTCGATGAGCTAGTACCACACCACTGTATCTCGACAAGCACCACTACCAACACTAGGCCCAGAGGGATCTAGTAGCCATATACCATCCTAGATGTACTATCTTATGACACACCACATTTTGTTACCATGGTAACTATGATGTATATAAAAGTTATGATCTATATATATGAATATTTTTATTTCTACAAATTATTATTTGGATTAGATTTCAATGTGATATATTAAGCAATCTTTGTAAGATTATTTAATTAATGTCTCCATGATCTAATTTTTATGTGACCTAATTAAACATTCCTATCTACTTAGATACTACATTTTTTATTAAGTGTGATCATGCTAAACTAGATGAGCTTATGATCTAATTTGGAATTTAAATGCATGTAATGATCTAATTTAACACAACACACATATGATTGAATATAATGTAAACAAAGTAATAATTCAAACCAATGAAAAATTACTCAAAATAATTAAACACACAATTTTTTTATCAAGAATGAAGCAAAGTGAGATAAAATAGAAAACTATCTACTCAATCTAACAACATACTTTAACATACATACTATTCAAAATATTTCGTAAACGTAATAGTTGTGCAAGTGCACAATATTGATAGGTTCTTTAAGAGGTGTACCATCCATTGCTTTAAGTTTATAGGCTCTAGACCGATATCTTTTATTAATGACATAAGGTCCTAACCAGTTTGGGCTAAACTTTCCTTTTTCATTCGGAGTGGCATTAGCATTACATTGATTTTCATATAACACCAATTCCCTTTTATTAAATGAACAAGGAAATACATTACCATTGTACTTGTGTTGCATTCTTTTTGAATAATCTTTGAGATTCTTGAGAGCATTTATACGTTGTTCGTTAAGCATTTCAAGCTTTTGTAACCATTTTTCTTTGTAAGTGTTATCATCAATAAGGCCCCTAAGAGAAATTCATAATGACAAATTTTTTAACTCCAAGGGCATGATTGCATTTACACCGTAAACTAAGTTATATGGTGTGTTTCCTATCAATGTTCGAATACTTATGTGATAAGCCCATGACACATAAGTTAATTGATTGTTTCAATCCTTGTTAATGCTTACTAACTATTTGTTCGCAAGATTTTTTCTAATGTTTTATTCATTGCTTCTGCTTGACCATTAGATTATGGAAAATAAGGTGTTGAAAAGTGATGTTGAATGTAAAATGTCTCCAAAAATTTATTCACTTCATTGTTCTTGAATGGTGTCCCATTATATGAGACTGAGGTGGAAGGAGGACCAAATCAGGCAATACTATTGTCTAGGATAAAATGACAAATTACATTAGCAATCATGGATTGAAGGGGAATTGCCTCTACCCATTTCGTGAAATAACCTATGGTACTAATTATAAACATATGTCCCAAAGAAGAAGGATAAATTTTTCCAATAAGATCCAAGCCCCACACCAAAAATGCCCAAATAGGAACTTTGGCATGCAATTCAAAAGCAAGAACATGAATCAAATTATTATGTTCTTGATATTTATGACACTTGTGATCAAAGAAATCTTGTTTCGTGTTTTGCCAATAATATCCTATGTGAATTAACTTTTGAACTAATGATCTTCCTCCAAAATGTCCCTCACAAGCCCCCACATGATCCTCCTCAAGGGTTATAGGGATTTCAAATTGTTTAATACATCAAAGAAGAAGACCATCAAATGATCGCCTATATAACACATTCACTAGGATTATATATCGATCTGTAAGTTTTTGAATACGAGCTCTAATTTTTTATGCAAGTTTCTAAATATGAGCTTTGCTACAAATTGTGTTGATAATACCACAACTTCTTTTCCTTTTTCTGTTGTTGTTTGTGTAATCTTATATTCACCCATAAATGTAGGTGTGAAGTCTATTGAACCCCAATTATCTTCCAATAAATTTATCACCGGTGAGAGACGCTCATCTTTTTCTGCCTTTTGCAAAGGTTCCACTTTTGAAGATGGTATCAATTTTCTTAAAGGACTTTTCATTCCTCTATCAGTTTGTAAACAACTTTCAAAATTTGGATCAACTTTTATTGTGTAAACCTTATCGTATAAGTGTATTTCAATAGATGATGTAGCGTTGAAGGCACCACATTCATTTCATGAATCCACGGTCTAACCAAGATGAGATTATACGAAAGATCATTGGGCATGACATGGATAGGAGTTTGTAAAGTGACATATCCCACTTTGATAGGTAATGTTATCACACCAAGCCATTGTTTTCCCATATTATCAAAACTAAGGATAGACAAAGAATCTAGTTGAATTTTAGTCTTATCCACTTCGATTATATCTAAAATATTCATGCTACAAACATTGAGTCTTGCACCATTGTCAACGATAGTACGCCTAATCCCAACCTTGTTTATGACAATCAATATCATTAAAGCATCATTTTTTTTTTGTTTCCAATGGAGGTAGATAACTTTCATGGAATATAATGTCCACACTAGGTGAATTCATATTCTCAATTAAAACTATCAAATCATTTGTTTGCACACTAGGGTGACCACTAATTTTTGTAAAGAACTTTGAAGCATGCCATGGTAAGTGGGTGATGTTTGAATTAGGTCCCACAAGGAGATCATCGATGGAGTTTGTGAAGTTGTTCCACAAGATCATACTCCTTCCCGCTACTTTAGGGTAAATGTGGTGCACTAGGTAAAATAGGTTGTGGAAAGGGTGTCAATGTAGGATTGCCTTATGTTTGTCTCAATTGCCTATTTTTTCTTATGTTATATGTATGAACAACTGTGTGGTAAATTGATTGCTACAAACATTATTTCTAGTGATTTGTTTTGCAAAATTTAAGATATGACCTTGAAATTTTGGTTGGTTTTGAGGTTTTCCTATGATGAGCACTAGTTTGGTTTGGACTTGAGGTTGTTGTGAAAGTGGGTAAATGATGAGTTGAGGTGTGAGTGTATTGATTATTTTTTATTGGGTTGGGATCTTAAAGCCTTAGTGGATGATCTCAAGGTGAAATTAATTCCTCAAGGGCTTCATCTAACATATCAAATTCATCACAACTAAAGGGCTTGAGAGGTATACAATGAAGTTGTATAAAGAGATCTAACTAGATCAGATGACTATACTTTCTCCAAGATTAATCATTAATTTTCAATGCACATTTAAGCTAACTAAGGTTGAAAACAGGTTTACAAACCTCTCACTGATCTAGAAATCAAATTGCAGACCTATAAATTGATGGTAAATGATAATTTTTTTGAGTTATGAGGTTGGTTTTGGAGGACTAGGACACCTAAGGGTGTCTAGGTCTTGCTATAGCTTTTTGAAAAGTGTCAGTTTTAGAGATTTGATTAATGAATATCAACTATGTTTCAGTTTGCAATCCTAGGTTTAGGATTTGATTCTACTACTATTTTATGAGTTTCCAATTTGTGTAATGTATTGTAACAAACTAGGTTTTTGAATAATTGCAAAATAAAAACTAATCTACCTAGATTATGCAATGATTCAAAAAATGTAAATAGTTGTCCTATAAATCTAAAAAAATGGAGTATTGAAAAGTAAAAATCTTTCAAATTTTTTCAAAATCTAAGCAAAATGACAACTTTCTTTAACATGCAACAACATTGTTTCAAACTTTCAAAATTGAGATTTACCAGCAGAAACATAAATGTGTGAAAAAGATTTTTTAAACACCTGTACAAGGATTGGGTCATGTAATGGTGATTGGGTCTTTGAGCAGGGTTATAAAAAACTACAAAATTAAATGTTTAAGTTATTGCTTAAGTTTTTTGTTCCTATCTGCAAATAGATTTTACAATGACTGATTTTCCAGAATTTTCCAATGAAATACAAATGTAAATATATATGACAATTTAGAAACAAAATGACAGTTTTTTAATGTAATTTTGAAATGCAAATCTGATCTAAATGACTAAAAAACACTGCAATGCAAGCTATGATGCAATATTAATGTAATATTTTTGGATTTTTATAACTTTTAGGATGCAATATGTAACCCTAAATAAGAAATACAAGACACAATGATGCAAAACCTAGATCTAGGATTTGAAAGACTACTAAATCAGAAATCTATGATGTCAAATATCAGGTTCACTAAAATGAAACATAAAAATGTGGGGACCTTAAGTTCAATTTTCATAACCTAAGCTCAATTAGGACAACATTTCTAAGATTTCATTAGGATGCAAATCAACAAGATGTATAGATTGAATTTCAACCTCCAAGGTGAGTTTATCAAACTTGGATCTAATCCCTTTGGGTCTTAAGAATGATTTAGAAATGATTTGAAATGATTAAACTAATTAGAATAAATGACCTAATATGATCAATGCAATTTCCTGAAGATAAACAGATGGAAACAAAACTTTACAAGTGGATCTGGAAAATGCAGATTGATATGTACCTATCACCAAATATAGGATTTAAGTGTTGTAGTAGGGTTGGGTTGCCCCTAGGTGATTGGGTCTTTGTAGGAATTTCCAAAACTTCAAAGTTTGATCTTGTAACCCTCTGTCTTCTCTATGTTCTTGTACCTATAAATCTTCGTCTTCGAATCCGAACCTGCAAGAAATATGCAAAATATTTTTTTTGTGTGGCTGTATGGGGGTTTTCCTTAGTCAACCCATATTTTGGTAATTAAACCTCAACAAAAATCCAAATATTTGATGGAAAGATAGAGTGTGAGCCCTAACCTTATGTGTGTCTAAGGTTATTATGAGCTAAAATGTAAAGAAACCCTAATCAAATACATTAGAGTGTGATTATTATATGACAATGATAAAATTCAATTAGGGAGTATTCAAAAAACCCTAAGTAAATTTGAAAATGCAACGATACTTGTTGTAGGTTGCAAGTAAGATGAATTTTGAATATGAGAGCACCAAGGAAACAAGTCATTAGGTAGAGGGAAGTGGCCAAATGAATCTCCCAATCTTAGAATCCATTATGCCCTTCCACAAAATTCAACCTTCAATCATGTGATAAAGCTTGATCAAATCTGCAAATGGACTTGAAGACTTGCAATATCAAATAATGTTGCTCCAAGACTTTGATTTTTTCTTTATTGAATGTTATCTCTTGTGTTATATTTTTTAAATGATAAAAAGACTAGGTATTTATAGGCATTTCTAATGAGCTTGATTAATAGCTATTTTTCTCTTATTTATTCCATATCTTTTAAACATTTTAAGATATTTATTTTATATACATTTCTTAACTTATATACCTTTCATATCCTTTATGCAATCTACACCAAACTTTGATGAGTGTGAATATGATTATGATATGTTGATATTTGTATGAATGAATGTGTATGAATTTTAGTTTCAATTTGTGTTTAATTCATGATTGTTAATAGTATATATGCTTTGGATGAGAACTAACTCCTTGCAACTAGAATAGAAACCAATAGTAATTAGAGAAATCAACTCGCAACCAAAGGATTTTAGGTCGATAAGCAAGGGAGATTCCATAATGACTGGGCACATTACAATTGTAGAAAATGATGAAGGCAATAATTGGAGTGACCGATTGAGATTCATCAAAGCATTCAATAAGATGATAGAAGGATGAAGGAATTTTTGATTAACAAGGAAACTATCATGATTGTTTGTGCAAAGCCGGTCCTTCCATGCTGTTAAAGTAGAGTTGCAAACCTAGTTGTCATCTTCTATTTGTTTCGGTTATAGTTTTTATTTCAAAGATTTTATCTCTCTCTATTTTGAAGGAGAGTTGGCACTTTCATTTAATTTCAGTTTTCAGTTCTCATGCAAATAAACCTCCTCCTGAACCTATATAGTTGGATCAATGGTTGAGGAGAAAATCTAGTTAGAAATAAATGTGTTTTTGATATTTCTAGTATTGTTTTCCAACAAACAATCTTGCATTATTAGTTTTTTGTTATCAATTATAATAGATGTGCACTCATGAATGAAAGATATATGAAGATTATTTTCATATTGTGAGATTTCATTTATATACAATGAAGATGTTTCATTTTATCATATGCTTAGTTGATTCAAGTAGCACATATATTTGGTTTATCCTGCGAGAACAACAACTTGAGCAAGGAACACTCAAGGTATTGTTCACCCACCTTTAATTTCTATTCTTAGAATAAATATTCATATTATTGTATTCATTTCAATAGATTCTTCATTACACACATGTGAATGATATCTTGTTTTATGATTCACCTTTTGCATTGAGTCTTTGAGCCATCCTTTGAAGTAATTCAAGTAGTTAGGAGTAAGAATTGGTAGTTTTAATGAAGTTGTAGAGTTCAAGTTAGCAGTTATCAGTTATAGTGCTAAGCTGAAAGTACCTGCACCATCAATAGTAGACTAAGTTATTTAAAAAAAAAATTAGTTTATACTTTATTTCACTTTCAACCTTTACTATTTTCCTGCACATGTGTAAACCACCTATACTTGATGATATAGGTTGTGTAGAGTCTATGAATGCACATATAGTGCCAACATCATCAAGAGCTTATGAAGCCTTGGTTGATAATTAAATTAAGCCTTATCAAGGGTTTAATGGACTATTTAGCTAGGAACCCTTCCTCTAAATTATGTGTCTAACACCAAGTTGACTAGACATTAGTTAGGCCTTACATTTTTGGCACCGTTGCAATGCTCAAGGGACCTATAGCAACATATTTGAAGACAACAACATTTAGAAAGAGACCTGTTGCTAGAGGAACCCATAGAAATTAACTAAGAGTCATTTCAAAAATCTCTACCAAATTAATTGCATATCTATAGTTTTCACTACCATTTTTGTACATGCAACCACATACATTTCATTTTCATACATGCAACCTATACACCACCTCATACTTAGTATTTCCATCACCTTTCTTGATTTTTATGTCTCATACAATTCATTTCATCTTCCATTTTCCATACATCTCGCAACCTTTTCCAACATTCATTCACTTCCAATTTCAATTAAGAACGGTCAAATCAAATTTCACTATGGGTATTAATCAACATTTTTCATGAGCTAAGTTTCATTTCATAAGAATTCTATAGGTACATGCATTAACTTATCATAATTAGCATAGATGATGATTGATTTCCTACATGCTTTAGCATTTATTTATGCATATTTTCATATCTAAATTGATATTCCACTATACCATCTCACCATTTGCCAAGAACCATACAATTAAGTGAGGACACTTAATAGTTATAGTTGGGGGGATGGGTACTCTCATTTTCTTGATTTTCAAAAACCAAAAACTTTCTACAACTTTTTGTCATAATTCATCTATTTTTACACAATCCAAGCTCAGAGAAGAATGAAAGGGTTAGAAGCAGCTAAATTAAGAGGATATAGCATAGTGGAAATAGTGTAATTGGAATAACATAAAAAAATTGAGTTAGAAAAAATAAAATTAAGGGAATTACAAAACAATAGCAGTATCATGGGTGGCGATATTATCCGTAGGCAACCAACAACACATACCCAGCTGTTGGAAAAGATACTAGTTTTACTTATTTTTTAATAGGTTGGTTGGATGGACTACTTCTTGAAACTCACAGAGTTCAATGAAGTCATGACACAAAAATTTGCTACTACTTTACAAAATGATGAGGTGACTATAAGAGGTTTGAAGGTGGATGCTTCAGAGGCTGTCATTGTTGAGGTATCGAGACTACCATAGTAAGGAAGAGTTTCTAGTGAGGGAAGACACCATTACTATTAGAAACAAACGGGTTGGATATGGGCCTCAATAGCTTCTTATATAGTCAAATACTTAACTTGTGATGGTAGACAGTCCCTATTATATACAATACATTTTAAAATTTTAAGCCATCTTCACCATGATAGGCATGTAAATGTTCCCAATTTTCTAGACAATTTGTTAAAAAGAATGAGTTATAAGTATAAAAGAAAGAGGAATAACACAACAATGTCACATTTTTGCTTAGTCACATTACTGATAAAGAGAATCTTGAGGGTTCAATTTCATATTTTTCATGGGAGGGTTTCCTAAATTGCAATCATATCAATAGTATTCTTGAGGAACCTACTGTCCCAAAAATGGTAGAATCACCTACTATATCAGGAAGGGAAATTCTCTTGACTCCCCTGCTGCTTCTCCTACCCATAATAGAGGAGAGATAGAGGAGAAGAGCATGCAAGACCCACAACGTGCAGCCTCTGAGCAACCCACAACATGAGATATCCAAGAAACCCCTACCTTTGGAAAAACAACAAGAACTAGGAAAAGGAAAGGTGAATCTTCTTTTGCACCTACAAGAGGGTAGAAGAAATCCACACAACCTAGGAGGCAATCACACCACCGCAAGAAGAAAGGATCCATGATAGGTTCATTAAAAAAGAAAGAATAAGAAAGTTTTGTGATGGTTGTGAAAGATTCATAATTGAAAGGGAATCCTTGAGAAATGTAAATACACTAGTTAAATAGTCATGGTACTTCATTAACACCTCTAAATTTGATTCAGAGGATGCATTTTTTGCAAAAAAATAAGGAAAAGAACCCCAAAGAGCCCTAATAGTGAGGGTTATGAATATACCATGGGGGATGATGATCAATTTTTAGAAAAGGATGAAGAATTTTTCATAGAAGGAAGAAACATTGGTAAAGAGTTACACAAGGCAATGGAGAGGATAAAGCAGTTAGAAGAACTGGTAAAATCATACCAATAGAGGGACAATGAAATGGATGCTAATATTAAAGAATTAGAGGAAAAATTGCATAAGTTTGAGCATGGATCTAGTCTAGAAATCCTTGCACAAATTACCATAGTGGAGGTAGGTAATAGAGAACCCGTTTCTAAAGGGCCAATTCCTCATACAAGAACCCCCACTGGTCCTACTATAGTGTCCCTATGTGTAAAGTTGCGGAAAAGAACTCGGGAATTATCCTAGAAAAAGAAAGATTGGGAGAAGGAAAAGGAAAAAATGATAGCTAACCACACTAGGGCCATTGAGAAATAAGAAACAAAGGTTAAAAGAAACTAACAATATGAATTGGTGAAATAGCAAACAAGGTTGCTCAATCGTTGAAATTCAAACCCCCTACTATGGTTTATCTATTGTTTTTGCAAGAAAATTACTTATGTTTCCAATTCAGTCACTTGATCAGTGACTTACTAATTGCAATGAATAAGATTTGTTTTTTTAGAAAAAAATTCTGCTTCTACACCTGATATGCAGGATCAACTATGTGTGTTTTACTTGCATAATTTTATTCTTCCAAATGAAACAAAGTGTAATCCACTAATGTTTGTAGGGGATATATTAAAGCATTGGCTTCATATGTCAAAAATGAAAAGCAAAGAGGTGAGATCTTGTAGGAATATATTGAGAAAGAAAAATACATTGCTTTACAACTTCAAAAGGAATCAAAGGACCCTAATGCAGTTATAGAATAATGGATAGATCTCATGGACTATATAGGTGTAGGAAAAAAAATAATGAACATCAAAGAAAAGGATTATGTAAGGATGAACCAACTATCTATTGGGCCCATCCATGAAGCTTTCAAATTTGTGCAAGAAAGGTGGAAATAGTTGAATCTTGAATTGAAGAAGAAATATCCACATGTTGAATGCACAATAAAATTGAGAGGGGTTGAATCAATCGATCATTAAAACATAAAAACCATCATTCATATTTAGATCCATATTAACCTTACTAGCCTCTAATATGTTAAACTGATTTAGCATGAAAGTAAATAACAAAAATTAAAACAAAACAACAGCATACACAATAATACACCATATTTACATGAAAAAACAAAGAAGGGAAGAACCATGGTGAGGATTAGCTCACAATATAAAGTAATTGCAACATCGAATACAAATATCGAAGGGCTCACTGCCCAAAATAAAGAAGGGATCACTACCAAATGCTCACTGCCAGTTTATAGAAAAGAAGAAAGAAGATTGTTACAATGAGAAATCCATCTCAAAGCAATAGAAAATTTCCACCACAACATCACCTATACATTTGCAGCCTTTGTAAAGAATGTAGAAACATTTTTCTCACTACTTCCAATAGTCTAACACATTAAATTTCACACTTCATTTCACAAATTCACACTTCACATTTTTGTACTTCGTATCACACACTTCATACTTATTTCCACACACATCCTCCATCAATACAACACTTATTTATAATTTTCTCAACCTTGAAGTCAATCTCCAAGGTCGGCTATGCACCACAACCGTGCAAATTCAAATTAGGTTGGAGCCAAAATATTCTCGTGATGGAAAGGAATGAAGGAAAACCATATCAAACCTTAACTCAGACCTAAATCCACATATACATTCCTCACCACACTTCCACAAACATCAAAGCAAATCCATAATTAGTGTAAACACCCAAGATCGGGCGAACCCTTGTAAACACCATTAAACATTTAAGTACATTCTTCCTTTGATCCAAGGATGAATCATAGACAACATACATCACTTGAACATAATCTGGAATGTTCTACAACCCTAAAATCCAAAAAATTATTTCACAAAAACTTCACTTGAAGAATATACTCATCCTATACAACTAGTTAACCTTTCGCATACTATAACACATGAAACAAACCTTGTGGAGCACCAAAGTACGAACAACTCAAACTAAAGATAGACATAAGAAATATGAGTGTACCCTCAAATCCATAAAATCAAAAACCAAACTATGGAGAAATATGGAGAAAAATCATTTCTCCCAAACAATACTGCTTACACAGTTCACACACTAGTGAACACGAATTTCTCTGCACAATGTTCTAGAACAAGAAAATTTGGATATAACACCTCTGATCAACATATTTGAACTGCACAAATAGATCTTCAATACATAAGAAATACATAAGAAAACTAAAACACAACTTTGTCATATAGAACATCTCTCTAACACATTGTTTCCTCTTTTATTCAAATTTTCTCAAAAGTACTTGGAAACCAAGCATCACAAACACATTCTCATCAATTGTAGCACTTCCTCAACACAACTAAACCATCTATAATACATCAACTCAACCACACACATGTTTATCAAGGCAACACTACAGGTTGACACCAATGACACTACTAATGACAATATGATGCAACTAATCAAAGCATCACCAAGGTTAATATAAACTTCCAACAATCTCCCCCTTTGTCATTGATGGAAACACGTGATGTGAAAAACCATCAACAACAAAAACTCTGAACAACATACATACTGCACATTAGTGCACACTACTCCACTTACACAAGCATCTATCTTTCTAACACTTTCTCTTTCTCCCCTTACTTCATAAGGTTTTTCAATTAAATATCTCCCCCTTTGACATAAATAGCAAGGGGAAAAACACTTGTATCTATCCCCCTTTTCCTAATGCCATCTCTTTGCTTCCCTTTGACATCAACCATACATATGTCTATTCTTCTACTATTCTGCAACTTCCTACAACTCTGCAACTTCTTTTTCTTTTACTGCATTCTATTTTCTTCACACCTTCTCTACACACCAACACATTCCACTTCCCTGCACACTCCCCCTTAGGAGTAGACAACATGTTGCACCAATCAGAAGCTATTGCACATAACTGTCAAAGGAAAAAACCTATATAAAATGACAACACTTACTTCCCTTGACAAAAACCACTACCTACTCCCCCTGAGAGGTAGCCACCAACATCAGTCCAAAGTAAGGAATAATTCTTGAGATCTATTGTACTAATGTATATCCTTATGCATCTAGTTGAAAGGAGGGGAAATAACCCCTAACTTCTCCCAAAGATACTCGAAATTATCCTTAGGAAGATCCTTAGTGAAAATATTAGCAGCCTAGTCCTTTGTAGGCACATACTTTAGCTTCACTTCATTCTCTACAACCTTCTCTCTTAAAAAGTGTTATCGGACTGAGATATGTTTTATCCTTGAATGCATTACCATATTCTTTGAAATATTTATAGAACTTGTATTATCACAGAAGATAGAAATTGGTTCATCATATATAGCTCTAATATCCTTTAAGGTTTTCTTCATCCATAGCACCTGAGTGCAACAAGAATTTATTGCAATGTATTATGTCTCTACAGTAGATAATGACACTGAATCCTAATTTTTTCTTAGCCAAGACACCAATATTCTTCCAAGAAAGAATGTACCATCATTTTTACTTTTACTTTTCCTTTCATCCACACAAAATGCCCAATCTACATCTGTATTAACAATCAAAGAGAAATCAATATACTTTGGATACCACAAACCATGTTTTGGAGTGCCCTTCAAGTATCTAAATATTCTCTTCACTACTAACACATGTGACTCTCTAGGATCTTCTTGAAATATAGCCATAAGACAAGTTGCATGCATGATATCCAGTCTAGTAGAAGTTAGGTATAGCAGTTCTCCAATCATTGATCTATACTTTCTCTAATCAACCTTAGGGGATTCATCATTTTTTCTTAACTTGCAACTAGTAACCATAGGTGTAAATACCATTTTAGAGTCCTCCATCCCAAAATTCTTTAGCATTTCCTTGGCATACTTTGACTGTGAAATGAAGATACACTTTTCTATTTGATTGATTTGTAGTCCAAGGAAGAAATTCATCTCCCCAAATATTGACATTTCAAACTCATTTTGCATATGTTCTAAAAATTTCTTGCACATAGCTTCATTCCCTCCAAATATTATATCATCAACATACACAACCACAATCAAGATTTGATCTTTTTCAACTTTGAAATAAAGATTACTATTTACAGTACCTTTATTGGAGAATTGTTGCAATAAGTACCTATCCAACCTTGCATACCAAGCTCTGGGAGCTTGCTTGAGTCCATATAATTCCTTCTTCAATCTGTAGACCATATTAGGTTTATCTAATAACTAAAATCCTTCTAGTTGTTCAATTTATACTTATTCTTCCAACTCACCATTCAAGAATGCATACTTCACATCCATTTGATAAAATTTGAAATCCTTATGTGCTCCAAAAGCCAAAAACATCCTACTAGCTTCCATTCTTACCACTGGAGTAAATGTCTCCTCAAAATTTATTCCTTACACTTGTGAGTAGCCTTTACACACAAGTCTTTCCTTATTTCTCACCACTTATCCATTCCCATTTAGTTTGTTCTGAAATACTCACTTAGTTCCAATCACATTCTGATTTCCTGGTCTTGGGGCAATTTTTGAAGTCTGGTTCTTTTCAATCTACATCAATTTATCTTCCATAGCCTTGATCCAATATTCATCTTTGCATGCTTCAATCACTATTTTAGGTTCAACTTTAGAGAGTAAACATATATTTTCCTACTCTTCAGCCATAGTAGTTTTTCTTCTTGTCAACAACACTTCTATTTTTTTCACCAATGATCTTATCTTTAGAATGATTCTTCTACACATACTTATGAGTCTTAGGGATCCTTTCTAAAGCTTCTTCCTCTTCAATCTTAACTTACTTTGCATTACCTTTGTCTCTTTTATTTTCTCTGTAAGAGGATTCATCTAATTCATATCTATCAATCATCACTCAATTTTTATGTAAGTCTTCATCCACTTTAATACTTGTACTTTCAACAATCCTTTTCAGCCTTTTGTTGTAGAACTAGTAAGCTTTTCTTTTTGTAGAATATCCAAGGAAGATACCTTCATCATATCTTGTATCAAATTTTCCCAACTTCTCTTCATCTCTTATGATATAGAATTTACTTCCATATACTCTAAAATATTTGATAGTAGGAGTCCTTCCATACCATAACTCATAGGGAGTCTTTGAACTGTCTACCCTTGCTTGTACTTTGTTAAGTATGTAGGTTGCAGTATGAATTGCTTCTCTCCAATGGATTTTAGATAGGTTTTCTTCTTTCATAATTTTTCTTGTAGCTTCCTGAACAGTCCTATTCTTTCTTTCAACCACTTCATTCTGCTAATGAGTCCTATGGGCTGATAAATGCCTATTTATTCCATGATTTTCACAAAAAACTATTAAACTCATTGGAGGTGAACTCTCCACCTCTGTCAGATCTTAAATATTTGATCTTCATATCCATTTCATTCTCAACCATAACTTTAAATTCCTTAAAATTATCTAGAGCTTCTGATTTTTTTTTGATAAAAGTAACCCATATCATTTTGAAATAATCATCAATTAATAGCATGAAGTACCTGTCACCTTAAAAACTTCTTACTCCGGTAGGTCCAAAAAGATCTTTTTGCACCAACTCCAAAGTACCGGTAGTAGATTTTTCTTTGACTTTGAAACTCATTCTAGCTTTATTCCCAATCTGACATTCCTTACAGACAACATTGATAGGCTTTGTAATCTTTGGCAGATCTCTCACAACTTGAATTGAATTGATCCTTACTAGGCTATCAAAAATAATGTGACACATTCTTCTATACCATAGCCAATTTTCATTGATTTGAGTCATAAATAAATGATCATCAACACCTTTAAGCTAATAAACATTTCCATATGTCCTTCCAACAACAACTACATTTTTGGAGCCTTTTCTGATCTCACAACCATTGTCTTGAAACACAAGATTATCCTTTGCTACACATTTTTCCTACACTCAAGAGGTTATGCCATAAACCCTTAACATAAAGAACATCATCTGTATTATGCTTTCCATCATAATTGATTGAACTTTTTCCACACATCTTAGCACATGTATCGTCACCAAACTTAACAAGAGCTCCTTCATATTTATCAAGTTTAACAAACTTACTCTTGTCACCAGTCATATGATTTGAGCATCCAATGTCAATGATCCAGTAGTTCTTCTCCTCTCTAGCATAAAAAACAATCACCATAGTTCCTTCAACATTATGACCTACTTCTAGAGCACTTTCCTTCATACATCTCCCAGAGTTAGTAGAATTAGTTCCAACATTTAGAGCCATGAACAAGAATTCACTATCATCATCATCTAAATAATCAAATTCATCATTAGATATACTGGAATATTCTTTAACATAAAACTTCTCATAATTGATTTACTTTTGTTCTCCTTATTTTTATCATTTGAAGATTTGACAAGACATATTGAAGCATAATGACCTATCTTTCCACAATTCAAGCATTTGAAATTTAACTTACCTCTATATTTTTGAGTGCCCTTTTTCAATCTTCTCACAAAGTTTGCTTCTGCATCATCAAGATCATCCTGATTTGATTCATCATTCTTCTTTGATTTTCTAGCTTTGAAAGCAATTTCATTATTTGCATCACTTGGACCAAACTCTCTAAATTCAAAAGAAGATAAAGCACCATACAACTAATCTCTGGTATATTTACTTAAATCTAGATCTTCTTCAATAGAAAAATCTTTATGACTACAAGTCTTAGGAAGAGTTTTCAGTACCCTCTTGCCACTTCATCTTCATCAAGTTTTCCACCAAGACCTTTGATGGAGTTAGAAAATTCGTCCACTTTATGCATGTAGCTTGTAATATTTTCATCCTCTGACATTTGCATGTTTTCAAATATGATCTTTAAATTATGCATCTTTGCTTGCTTGACTTTATCACCTCCTTCATAAATACTTTCCAACTTTTTCCAAATCTCATTAGTAGTTTTAAGATTCATAACCTTCACAAGTTTTGTATTAGAAAGACCACTTAAAAGAGCATACCTTGCTTTACCATTGCTCTCATAGTTCTTAATCTCATCATTAGTAATTGGACCATTTTTAGGCATAGTGTATCTAGTTTTAATAGACTTCCAAACTCCAACTCCTAGGGATACAAGGAAACCTTCCATCCTAGTCTTCCAGAATGCATAATTTGATCCATCAAATAGAGGAGCCTCCTTCTTGTGTGTCATCCTAGATCTACCTCAAGAAATTAAGCTTTCTTCTAAGGAACCTTTCTCTAATACTAATTGATGAATGCAAAAGACAATTGAGAGGTAGGTGAATCAATTGATCATTAAAACATCAAAACCCTCAATCACATTTAGATCCACATTAACCTTACTAGCCTCTAATTTGTTAAACTAATTTCGCATTGAAGTAAATAACAAAAACTAAAACACAACAAAACCATACACAATAGTACACTATATTTACATGGAAAATCCAAGAAGGGAAACGGTGAGGTTTAGCTCACAATATAATGTAATTGCAACTCCAAATACAAAAGGCTCACTATCCAAAAGAAATAAGGGCTCACTATCAAAGGCTTGCTGCTAGTTTATAGAAAAGAAGAAAGAAGATTGTTATAATGAGAAATCCATCTCAAAGCAACAAAAAAGTTCCACCACAACATCACCAGTACATTCACAACCTTTCTGAAGAATGTAGACACCTTCTTCTCATCACTTCCAATAGTCTAACACATTAAAGATCACACTGTATTTCACAACTTTGCACTTCATAGTTCTACACTTCACATCACACACTTCATAATTTTTTCACACACATACTCCATCCTTACAACATTTGTATCATTCTCAACCTTGAAAACAATCTCCAAGGTTGGCTATGCACCACAACTGTGAAAATTAAAATTAGGTTGGCACCAAAACATTCCTATGGTGGAAAGGAATGAAGATGGACCACATCACACCTTAATTCAGACCTAAATCCACATATACACGTATCACCACACTTCCACAAACACTAAAGAAAATATGTAATTAGTGTAAACACCCAAGGTCGATTGAACCCATGTAAACACCATTAAAAATTTAAGTACATTCTTCCTTTGATCCAAGGAAAAATTGCTGACAAAATACATCACTTGAACACAATCTAGAATATTCCACAAACACCTTGAAATCCAAAAAATTCCTTCACAACTTTCACTTGAAGAATATAGTCATCCTGTACAACTAGTTAACCTTTCACATGTTGTAACACATGAAACCAACATTGTGGAGCACCAAAGCACAAACAAATCAAACTGAAGATAGATATGAGCAATATTAGCACACCCTCAAATCCACAAAACCAAAAACCACACCATGGAGAAATACAGAGCAATATCATTTCTCCCAAATAATACTACTGACACAATTCACACACTAGTGAACACAACTTTCTTTGCAGAATGATCCAGAACAAGAAACTCGGGATATAAAACCTCTTATCAACATATTCAAACCGCATGAGCATACCTTCAATACAAAAGAAATGTTGAGCAAAATCAAAACACAACTTTGTCATACAAAAACCTCTCTAACATACTGTTTCCTCTTTTATTCAAATTTTATCAAAAACACTTGGAAACCAAGCACCACAAACACATTCTCATCAATTGCAACACTTCTTCAAAATAATCAAACCAACTACAATACAAAAACTCAGCCACACACATGATTATCAAGGCAACACTAGAGGTTGACACCAGTGAAATTACTAATGACAACATGATGCAACTAATCAAAACATCACCAAGGTTAACATAAAATTCCAACAATATTTTTGTAGAACTATTGACATCAATGACAACACAAACATAAACCTATTGACATCAATGAAAACACACAAACTTCCAACACTACACTTCGTATATAAATTTTTAGCCATTATGGGAAGGTCCCATGAATATATAGATATTGCTAGAGATCAAGGAATTGAATGGTTCCCACTTACCTTCCATCCACCCATCCTCCTTTATCCAGTGCCACATTGGATAGGGAGGAAGCATGTAGAGGAAGAAGAGGCCCAAAGAATATTATATTGGAAAGGATTTCATGTTACAAAGGCTAATACCTAAAGCAGGGGAAGGGATTTGATGTTGTTGCAGACTTCAGGGAGATCACTTTATAGAATAACCTTCATCCTTGAAAGATTGCTTGAGGACAAGAAATTGCTTTGTTGGGGGGAATGATGAGCCTGATTAATAGCTAGTTTTCTCTTATTTATTTCATATCTTTTAAACACTTTAAGTTGTTTATTTCATATAAATTCTTGAACTTATATACCTTTTATTTCCTTTATGTAATCTAAACCAAACTTTGATGAGTAGAAATATGATTATGATATGTTGATATTTGTATGAATGTGTATGAATTTCAGTTTAAATTTGTGTTTAAATAATTTTTTTTAATAGTATGCACGCTTTGTATGAGAACTAACTCCTTGCAGCCAAAATAGCAACTCACAACAACCGGGGAAGTCAACCCACAACCAAAGGACTTCAAGTCGATAAGCAAGGGAGATTCCAAAATGACTAGGCACATGATAGTTGCAGAAAATGATGAAGGCGATCATCAGAGTGGTTTATTGGGAGTCATTAGATCATTCAATAATATTATGGAAGGACAAAGGATTTTTTGATGGAAAAGGAGATTGTTGTGACTGTTTGTTCAGAGCACATCTCTGCCATGTCATTACAGCAGAGTTGCAAACCTAGTTGTCTTCTTCTATTTGTTTCAGTTATAGTTTTTATTGCAAATACTTTGTCTCTCTCTATTTTAAAGGAGAGTGGACACTTTCATTCTATTTTATTTTTCAGTCCTAATGCAAATAAACCTCCTGACGAATCTATATAGTTGGATCTGTGGTTGAGGAGAAGATCCAGTTAGAAATATATATGTTTTTTATATTTTCAGTATTTTTTATAGTAGATAATATTGCATTGTTAGTTTTCTATTATTAGTTGTAATAGATATAAACTCATGAATGAAAGATTTGTGAAGATTCTTTTCATGTTGTGAGAGTTCATTTATATACAATAAAAATGTTCCATTTTATCGTTATGTTTTAGTTGATTCAAGTAGCGCATATCTAGTTTATCCTATGGGAACAAAAACTTGAGCAAGGGCCACTTAAGGTATTATTCACCCACCTTTTATATTTGTTGTTAGAATAAGCATTCATATTATTGCATTCATTTCAATAGAGTATTCATTACATGCATGTGAATGGTATCTTGTTTTATGATTTACTTTCTATATTGAGCCTTTGAGTCATCCTCCAAAGTAATTCAAGTAGTTAGGAGTAAGAGTTAGTGGTGCTAATGAAGTTGCAAAGTTCAGGTTAGTAGTTATCAATTACAGTGCTAAGTTGAAATTACCTACAACATTAGTAGCAGACTAAGTTATTTCCCTTTTTTTGTAGTTTATGCTTTATTTTACTTTCATCCTTTACTATTCTTTTTCCATGTGTAAACCACCTATACTTGATGATATAGGTCATGTAGAGTCCGTGAATGCACATACAGTGTCAACATCACCAAAATATTACGAAGCCCTAGTTGATAATTAAATGAAGCCTTAGCAAGGGTTTAGTGAACAGTTTAGCTAGGAACCCTTCCTTTGAATTGTGTTTCTAACACCAAGCTAACTAGACATTAGTTAGGCCTTACAATTTCTCTAATTTCCCAATAATTATATCCCAATAGCTGACATTTACAATTTGAATTTTGAATGTTAAAAAACTGCCAACAATTTATTAAAATTTGGGTCCTAACTAAAAAGGGGGACATAATCACCCATGGGAGAATGGGTCCAGGCCCAAATTTCCTAGTCACACTTAATTGGGGGAAATTTAATGATTGTTTTCATTTGTTCAATGCTTGTTTCAGTGTCAAAAAATGATAAAAATGGGTCTTGAAATGCATAATAAAGGGAATTAGGGCCTATTATGAAGGGTTAAAAATGCATAAATGTGAGGGTCACTAAAATAGGTCCAAAATAAGAGTGAAATTGTAAGATCACCTACAAGGGAGTACAATTTTCTATAATACAACAATAACACACATTTTACAATTCTAGTTAAATTTTAGTAATTAAGAGGTTAAATTTTAATAATCAACAATTTATATCATCTTTATCTCTCTCTTTCTCACTCATTGTTTATCCCTTATGCTCTAGACCTCTCTCACACTCTCTCCTTCCCTCTATACTTCTATCTATCTCACCTCTCTCTCTCCCTCCATCCCTCCCTCCTTTCCTCATTCCCTCCTTCCCTCTCTAATTTTCTCTATCTCTTCATCTCTCTCTATCTCCCCCTCTCTCTCTTACTTCCTCCCACCCACCTTACCTCTCTATTTCACTCTATCTAACCTATCCCTCTCTACCTCTCTCTATCTCCCTCCTCTCTCTCAATCTCTCCACCTTCCTCCTCTCTCTCTCTCTCTTCCTTCATCCCACCCACCTTACCTCTCTACTTCTCTCTATCTAACCTATCCATCTTTGCCTATCTCTCACCCTCCCTCCTCTCTTTCTCAATATCTCCACCTTCCTCCTTCCCCCTCTCTCTCACATTCTCTCTATCACACTTCTCTCTCCCTCTGTCCCTCCCTCATTCCCTCTCTACTTCTCTCTATCTCTATCTCTATCCCTCCCTCCTTTCTCTCTATCTCACCTCTCTCTCCCTCCCTACCTCTTCCTCACTCTCTAATACTCCCTCCCCCCTCTCTATCTCTCCTTCCCTATATGCTTCTCTATATCTCTCTCCATCTCTACCTCCCCCTCCCCCATTCCCTCTCTCTCCCTCCCTTGTTCCCCCTCTCTCTCTCTCCCTCTCTCCCTCTCTCTCAATCTCCCAATCTTCCTCCTTCCCTTTGTATTTCTCTCTCACACACACACTCTCTCCCTCCCCCATATTTATCCCACTCCCTCCTTCCCTCTCTACTCTCTATCTCATCATTCTCTCTCTCCATATCTCTCTCCCTCTCCACTTCTCTCTATCTAACCTATCCCTCTCTACCTAAATCTCTCTCCCTCCCTCCTCTCTCTCAATCTATCCACCTTCCTCTTTCCCCCTCTC
>CM021103.1:150893844-150981427 GCA_007115665.2 Sequoiadendron giganteum | reverse complement strand
CCTCATCCCTATCTATCTCTCTCTTCCTTCCTCCCACACACCTTCCCTCTCTACTCTCTATCTAACATATCCCTCTCTCTCTCTCTCTACTTCTAACTATCTCACCTCTCTCTCTCCCTCTCCAGCTCTCCCCAACTCTCTCGCTCTCTCCTACCTCTCACTCTCTCTTCCTTCCTCCCACCCACCTTCTCTCTCTACTTATCTCTCCACCCTTCTTCCCCCCTCTCTCTCTCTCTCCCTATCTCTCATTCTATATATATCACTTCTCTCTCTCTCTCCCTCCTCTCTTTGTATATATCACCTCTCTCTCTACTTCTCCCTCACTCCTCCCCCTCTATATCTATCCTTCCCTATATACATCTCTCCATATCTCTCTCTCTCTATCTCTACCTCTCCCTCCTTCCTACCCTCTCTCTCTCTCTCTCTCTCTCTCTCCTCTCTCTCTCTCTCTCTCTCTCTCTCACACCTATCTCTCCTTCCCCCCTCTCTCTCACACCTCTCTCTCCCTCCCTCCCTCTCCTTACCTCTCCCTCTCTCCTCCCCTCGCTATCTATCCTTATACTTCTCTTTACCTCTCCCTCTCTCCATTTCTACCTCTCCCTTCCTCCTTCCCTCTCTCCCTCTCTCTCCCTCTTTCTTAATAGCCCAACCTTCCTCCTCTCTCTATTTATATCTCTCTCCATCTATACCTCTCCCTCCCTCCTTCCCTCTCTCTCTCTCTTCCTCTCTCCATCTCTCCTTCTCTCTCAATCTCCAAACCTTACTCCTTCCCTCTATATTTCTCTCTCTCCCTTCCCTATCTTTCTCTCTATCTCTCTCCTTCCTTCTCTACTCTCTATCTCACCATTATCTCTCCCTCTCTCTCAATCTCTCAAAACCTATATTGAATATCCTAAACCCTAATACCTATACCATATACACTTAACCCTATACCCTCAACCCTGAACACTATCCTTCAACCTTAAACCCTAAATCCTCATCCCTCAACCCTCAACCTTATACCCTAAACCCTAAACATTATACCTCAATCCTATAATTAAGCCCTATACCCCACATTCAACCTTGTGCCCTACACCCTAAACCCTAAACCCAATACCCTCAACCCTATAACCAATATCTTAAACCCTAATCCCTATACCCTATACCCTATACCCTATGCACTTAACCTTATACCCTTAAAACCATGAACACTATCCCTCAACCCTCAACCCTCAACCCTCAACCCTATACCTTAAACCCTAAACCCTACACCCTTAACCCTCATCCCTATATCCTATACCTCAAGCTTATACCCTAAACCCTAAACATTATCCATCAACCCTCAACCCTCAACCCTATAATTAAATCCTAAGACAAATACCCTCAACCCTACACCCAATATCCTAAACCCTTATCCCTATACCCTATACACTTAACCATATACCCTCAGCCCTAGACACTATCCCTCAACCCTCAACCCTATACTTAAACCCTAAACTCTACATTCAACCTTGCACCCTAAACCCTCAATCCTAAACCCAAATCCCTCAACCCACTACCCAATATTCTAAACCCTAATCTCTCAACCCTATACAATTAACCCTATACCATCAACCTTGAACACTATCCATCAAACCTCAACCCTAAACTCTAAACCCTCAACCCTCATCCCTATGCCCTATACCATCAACCTTATACTATAAACCTTAAAAATTATCCCTCAACCCTAAACTTAAATGCTAAACCCTATATTCTCAACCCTTAACACTATACCTTATACCCTAAACCCTACACCCTAAACCCTATAAAATTAACCTTATACCATCAACCCTCAATCCTCAACCCTAAACCTTATACCTAAATCCTAAACCCTACATTCAACCTTGTACCCTAAACCCAATACCCTCAACCCAATACCGAATATCCTAAACCCTAATCCCTATACCCTATACACTTAACCTTATACCCTCAACCATAAACACTATCCCTCAACCCTATAACTTAAACCCTAAACCCTAAACCCTAAATCCTCATCCCTATACCCTTAAATTTATATATAATATCCTAAACCCTAATTCCTATACCCTATACACTTAACCATATAATCTCAACCCTATACCTTAAAAAACTAAACCTTACATTCTCAACCCTCATAGGGGGAGAGAGAGAGAGAATGAGATGATAGATAGAGAGTAGAGAAGGAAGGAGAGAGTGAGAGAGAAAGAGGGGGAGGGAGGGAGGGAAAAATGGAGAGAGAGAGGGGGAAGGAGGGATAGAGAGAGGAGAGATCAAGAGTAGATAAGGAGATAGGGAGGGAGAGAGAGGTGAGATAGAAAAAAATAGAGAGAGTGTGATAGGGAGTGATGAAGGGAGAGGTGGGTAGAGAGGGATATGTAAAATATAGAGAAGTAGAGAGAGATAGTGATAAAGGGAAGCAAGGAGGGTGGGAGAGAGAGTGGAGGAAGGGAGAGGTAAAGAGGGATAGGTGAGATAAAGATAAGTAGAGAGAGATTGTTGAGATAGAGAGAGGGAAAGAGATAATGGTGGGATAGAGAGGAGAGAGTGAAAGAGAAAGAGGGGGAGGGATGAGGGATGAGGGAGAGAGAGTGAGAGATAGAGGGAGAGAGGTAGAGGGAGGGAGAGGAGAGATAGAGAGTAGATAGGGGAAGAGGTAGGGAGGGAGACATAGGTGAGATATATAGAGAGATAGAGAGAGAGTTAGAGAGGCAAGGAGAGGTAGAGATATATAGAGAGAAGTAGAGAGGGAATGAGGGATGGAGGGAGATAAGTGAGATAGAGAGGTGTAGAGAGAGTGGAAGGGAGTTATGGATGGAGAGTTAGGTAGAGATGGATTAGGGAGATAGAGAGTAGAGAGGGAAGGAGAGGGAGAGGTGTATATGGATGGAGAGAGTGGGAGGTGAGAGGGAGGTGAGATAGAGAGCAATAGAGAGAGAGTGGTAGGTAGTGATGGATGGAGAGGTAGTTAGAGAGGGAGAGGGTTGATATAGATAAGTAGAGAGGGAGGGAGAGAGGGAGGGAGAGGTAGTGAGGGAGAGAGACATGAAATAAAGAGGAATAGAGAGAGTGTGATCTAGTAGGAGAGGAGATAAAGATAAGTAGAGAGGTAAGGAGAAGTAGAGAGAGAGGAGAGATAGAGAAAAGTAGAGAGGGAATGAGGGAGGGAGGGAAAGGTGTAGAGAGAGAGTGGTAGGGTGTGATGGATGGAGATGTAGGTAGAGAGGGATTGGGAGAGAGAGAGTAGATACAAAAGAAGAGAGGGAGAGAGAATTATGGAGGGAGAGGGAGGGAGGTGAGAGAGAGGTGAGATAGAGAGAAAGATAGAGTGTTAGGGAGTGATGGAGGGAGATGTAGGTAGATAGAGGTAGATGGGAGATAGAGAGAAGTAGAGAGAGAGAGAGATGGGTGGATGGAGAGGTAGGTAGAGAGGGATTATGGAGATAAAGAGTAGAGAGGGAATGAGAGGGAGAGGTATGGATGGAGAGAGTGGATGGTGAGAGAGAGGTGAGATAGAGAGTAACAGAGAGAAAGTGGTAGGTAGTGAGGGATGTAGAGGTAGGTAGAGAGGGATATGGGAGATATAGATTAGAGAGGGAGGTAGAGGTAGGGAGGAAGAGAGAGGTGAGATAGAGAGAACCATAGAAAGTGATAGAGGGAGAGGTAGGTAGAGAGGGGGAGAGAGGAGATAAATATAAGTAGAGAGGGAAGGAGAGAAAGAAAAGTAGAGAGGGAATGAGGGAGGGAGTGAAGGTAGGGAGGGAGAGAAAGTTGAGATAAATATGTGTAGAGGGAGTGGTAGGGTGTGATCGATCGAGAGGTAGGTAAAGAGAAGGATTGGGAGATAGAGAGTAGATAGTGAAGAAGAGAGGGAGAGAAGTATGGATAGAGAGAGAGGGACATGAGAGAGAGGTGAGATAGAGAGAAATAGAGAGAGTGGTAGCGAGTAATGGAGGGAGAGGTAGGTAGAGAGAGGTAGAGGGGAGATAGAGAGAAGTAGAGAGAGGGGAGATAGAGAGAAGTAGAGAGAGAGGAGGTAGAGAGATATAGAGAGGGAAGGAGGGATGGAGATAAAGATAAGTAGAGAGGGAAGGAGGGAGGGAGAGAGAGAGAAGTGATACAGTGAGAATTAGAGGGGGAAGGAGAGAGAGAGAGTTCTTGAGCTTAAGGGAGAGAGAGTTAGATAAAGGGATGGAGATAGTGAGAGAGGTCTAAAGTGTAAGGGATAAAAAATGAATGAGAGAGAGAGAGAAATAATACTACTTGCTGATTACTAAAATTTGACCTCCTGATTACTAAAATTTGACACGTCGATTACTGAACTTTGACTAAGTCTAAAATTTTGTAATTTCTTCCAAAAACTGGAATTTGCATTATAACTCCTAGAGATCTAAAACCACTCTCAAACATCCTAAAACTATATAATATAAATTTCAACTTATACTTTTCCTATAAATATTTATTTCAAACTACTACCTAGGTCACATGTGTTACAAGTCAAAAGATAGGATAACAACTAATGACAACTAAAACCTTCTAGAAAGATTCCTCCCTAGGCCCTAAGTAAACTTAACATGTAAATAGGTCCCCTAGTAATGAATTAACTAGGTACAAGACTTTTTTTACACCAACACCCCCCTTAAGTGCAAATTAGGGAGTAGCAGATTATTATGCAAATTACACAAATATGGGTCCTGACTACTAGGCCGTGTTAGGTACCCATGTACATATGCAAAAGAAATCTAAAAACCAAGTGGGACAAAACTCCTCCCTAAAAGAGAGATGAAAGATACAAAAAATAAATGCTCTCAATGAAGAATGAGAAGGCCAAAACCTCATGTGAGGAAAAAGACCCCCCATAAGAGAGAAGAAGAAGAGAGACAAGGTAGCCCCCCCTCAATTTTGAGTCTCCTAAAATGATGGTAGAAGATCGACATTGAATGTTGAAGATGATCCAAAAGCGTCGAACAACGTTCCTCCCCTTAGGAAGAAAAAAAACCATGAATACATGTAAGAGTTCCCATTCTTGAAAGGAAGATGAAGGAAGATAGATGGTTTGTGGTGTCTCTGAAGCATGCTCAAGTGTCTCCATGTTGATGTCGAAAGCTGATTCACTCCAAACAGGTGTTCTAGGCCACACTACTGAAGAGGACAATCCAAAATCTAGTAGAGATGAATTTAGAACATGATCCAAAGACAAGTATAACTCCTTAGAAGACAAAGAAGCCTCCCCCAAATGTTGTCTAAAAGTATCCACACTTACGTTAAACTATGAAGATAGATCATGTAGAGAATGAACAAGAGGGTTAAAGTGTTCCCTCACAACAATTGAGGAAGGATCTTCTCCATCAAAGAGAATATTAATTTCATCAATGGTGTCCCCCAAATCTACAATATGAGACTCCATAAACAAGTCTGAAATACTTGTCAAGAAGTCATCCAAAGAGCCAAATCTAAAAGACAATACATGTCCTGTTGCACTAAATCACAAGGAACCAAAACTTTGGAATCACAAGCATCCTCAGGTACAACAATAGATGATTTTGCTAATGTTGGTTTACAAGAGTCCTTAGCCTCAAGATGCTGACTCATAGATGAAGAAGATAAACCCTCTAAATATGGATTAGGAGCCATAGAAATTGAAGTCTCAATAGATGTCTCTGTAGGAGGAGAAGGAGAAGGTTTTGTGTCATCAAAGCTCCCATAACTTTCCCAATCAACAAGTGTTTCAACTTTTTTAGCATCAATAGGTTGGAACTCTACAAGTGGAATAATACAATCTGCAATAGGATCCTCTAGGAATGGAGGTTCATTCGAGTCTCCATAAATCTCCCAAAGTTTGGTCATAAGGTCATGAGGGATCTTAATACTATCAGTGGCCATTTGTGTATCAATATCACAACTACAACCAATTACTCCCAGGATATGTTCTATTTTGAAGTCCCACACAACTCTCTTCCATGTTGTTGAAGGTTTAGGAACTAGTCCATAAAGATATGGCAAAAGATTAATCCACCTACAATGTGTTAGGATTCCATCTCATCAAGACTTGAAGTTCCATCGATTTCACTTTATTACAACAAGATGAATTTTTATGCCCATATTAAACTCCTGAATTTAGTCACATAATATATAAATCAAGAGACATAACCCAACAAAGGCAAAATATTACCCCTAAGTTACTCAATCAGGAAACCCCCAAGAAATATTTTATTTGTGGCACTTTATATTTAGTGTACTTACAGTTGCTAGATGCCAAAAACAACAAGCTAGATTTGATCTTAGTGCTTACAAATGCCAAAATAGGCCATAGAATCAAGTAAAAATAAGATCAATCTAATCATACCACTAAAAACTACACAAAAAGTTATGCACTTTCTAAAAAAATTGCACCCAAAAATTTTACAATGAGGACGAAGCAAAAACACCTATGAAAATATACAAATTTATAGAAAATTGACACACCAAAACCAAAAAATTATTGCACCATTGTGAAGAGAATGAAAAATTAGCTCAAATAAAAAAAATGCTCGAATATGGGGCTTCAAAGTTTGACTGTAAAATCAAAAGCTCAATGGTGAGGGAGGCAAATTCTTTTTAGGAGTGTTGACATAGCCCTGATGCCAACAACTCGCTAGCCTAAATTTGACGGCGTGTCACCCATCAAAAAAATATTTGCCCTCCAGTCAGAATATTCACTGTCAAAATATGCAATAGGAATATTTTGTTCAATGAAATCTAAGTTGGTCGTTGGAATCTTCGCCTCAGAATATTCTTCAGCCCAAAATCTTCACTGGTTGGACTTTTTTGTGCTATCGATTTTATTAATTACTGTAGATTTTTCAAATGGATGCCAAATTTTTTAAACTAAGTGTCAATTTATTGATCAACTAGTGATTTATAATTGTCAATAGAGTTGGCGGGGTCCGCATGGTGCAAGGTAGGCCAATGAAAGCCTACCACATGGCTTCTCCTTAGGATGGTGATACCCTATAGGTTTGCGGACTTTGCATGGTACGACCTTACTTTTTTTTTTTGAAATAAATCGTATTGTCGGTAATAATGACAACTTAGGGGGTCGTACAAATCCCTAGACATTCTTTTTTTCCTTAGCAGACAACTACTCCGATTTGGACGAATTGGTAGTCGATCTGAGGGTTTTTGGCCCTTCTAGACGCGATGACAGGGCTGGATTTGACCCAAAATGCTCCAAAAATGCAGCTACCTTCCGGATCTGGCAACCACTCTTCAGCTTCAAAACCTCATAGATTTGGCCTCATATGCTCAATTTGGATGAAAGAAAAGGAAAAAATGACTTTCTCAAACTTTCTAAAATCAATGGTGAGCTCAGATTTCCACCAACAAGCTCCAATTTGAAATTGCAATAAAGAGCCACAAAGAGGAACCCCCCAAATCTGGTATTTCTTTCAAGATTTTTTTGATTCTCTAGATCATCATACGATGTAAGAGAAGAGCATACTCAAATTTTCAAGATCTCTTCAGAAAAAGACTATCCAATGGCACCCAACCCACTCTGATACCATGTAATATCTCTTTAGAAAAATACTATCCAATGACACCCAACCCACTTTGATATCCACTTGGGGGGTCGTATGACTCCCTAGGCAATTTTTTTTGCCTTAGCAGACAACTACTCCGATTTGAACGAATTGGCAGTCGATCTTAGGGTTTTTGGCCCTTTTGATAGGTTTGGATTTGATCCAAAATGCTCCAAAAATGTAGCTACCTTCTGGATCTGGCAACCACTCTTCAACTTCAAACCCCCATAGATTTGGCCTCATATGC
The DNA here is from genome assembly GCA_007115665.2 of Sequoiadendron giganteum. NCBI lineage: Eukaryota > Viridiplantae > Streptophyta > Pinopsida > Cupressales > Cupressaceae > Sequoiadendron > Sequoiadendron giganteum. The sequence continues at coordinate 150,973,627 of CM021103.1, read as the reverse complement.
TCAATTTGGATAAAATAAAAGGAAAAACTAACTTTCTTGAACCTTCTAAAATCAATGGTGAGCTCAGATTTCCACCAAAAATCTCTAATTTGAACTTGCAATAAAGAGCCACAAAGAGGAACCCCCCAAATCTGGTATTTCTTTCAAGCTTTTTTTATTCTCCAGATCATCATACGATGCAAGAGAAGAGCATACTCAACTTTTCAAGATCTTTTCAGAAAAAGACTATCCAATGGCACCCAACCCACTTTGATACCATGTAAGAATTGGCCATGGAGATATCCTGCCAAGATCTTAAGGCCAAATAGAAAGCACAAAGAAAGAAGATCAATATGACAAGAATAAACTGTATTCTTATCAATGATTCAATTTTATGTGTACAATGTAGTAGATACCCCTTGTTTAAATAGCCAAGGTGAGGTAAAATATGTCATAAGATTATGGCAAGTGTCTTAATCATATGACATGAGATAACTTATCACTACTACCTAGGTCACATGTGTTACAAGTCAAAAGATATGATAACAACTAATGACAACTAACACCTTCTAGAAAAATTCATTCCTAGGACCTAAGTAAGCTTAACATGTAAATAAGTCTCCTAGTAATGAATTAACTAGGTACAAGACTTAATTTATACCAACAAACTTGAGCTTGGAAACACAAAATTCTACAAAAAATTGTTAAAGGGGGGGGAGAAGGGAAAAATAGCGAGGTTCACTAGAACCCCCCTTCTAGTGAACCTTCCTTTAAATGACATTAAAAATGGAAAACCCATTAAAAGGATGTTCATTAGAACCCCCTCTTCGAGCGAAACCCCCCCTTCTAGTGAATCCTTTAAGGGGTTCTAGTGAACCCCCCCTTCTAGCAAATCCCCCTAAATTTTTTTCCCACCCAAAATGCATTTTCCCTTCCTCAACATAATTGTAACCCACTGTTGTGGGATCACCTTGTCTTATCTTTTTTGTGACTATCCTACAATTCAATTTGTAACAACCACATGCCTATTTGCTTGTCGTATGGTGTATAGACATGTTAGCCATACCTATCAGTTTCATCTTTTATCTTATTAGATTATAGCATGCCATGTCTATGAAATCTTATCATGTCTATTTTTTACTTTTTCACCTAACATGCATGTCTAACATGTTTGTGGCGAGATTGTAGTCAACTTTGTAGGATCGAAGAGTCATGTCCTCTTCGCATCCTGGCTTAGGTTCTCTACATCACATATATTAGATTGAAGATTTGTGTCCTCTTCATCCTGGGTGTATTCTCTTCAACCTATTTCTACTTTAGCTCACACATGTTCAAATACATATGCTCGTTAAAGTGGGGAAAAATGTAATGTTATAAAATTAAACCCTAAATGCAATTTCATACTACATAACCCTTACTTTAGCCTAATAAAGATGATAATGCTAATCTCCCTTTTTCTCACTTCCAAATTCATCCTTGACTCAATCACTTTTAGTCATTGAGTGAATTTTTGTTAGGGACGCTTCTACAATGTACATATGTTTGCACGTCACACAAATGTCTTGGTAAGATTCCTAATATTGTGTTCATTGGGACGTTACACTTCTGCCTTTCCATGAAGTGCAACACCTTTGTAGTTGTTGACACATCTGAAAATGGCCCTCTTGCATGCATTTATTCATTCAAACTCATATTCTTCTCTCTCATTCATTCTAACTCATTAAATCTCTCAATCTTTCTCATTCTTGCAACTCATTCTCTTCTTGCATTCTTGCTCTTCTACATCACTTTTGCATGAGCTTCTTGTACATTTTTGGCTCTACATCTTTGTCTCAAGTCTCTTCAAGTGTTACACTCTCTCTCAGCTTCTCAAGTTTGTTGAAGGGAGGGTAACACTCTACTTTTATTGGTATTATCATACTTATTTAAGTAACATATTGATATCTTTCATGGTCTCTTTCTTTATCTTGTCATTCTACATTATCTATCATTTATTTCTCTATCTTTTTATCTCTTTGGCTATCCATGGGTGATCCCACAATACTGGTTTACAATTTTTGGCCAAACTGGACACTAAAATATTTTTTCTAACTAAATCTTCACTTTTGGGCACCTATAGTAGCTAAACCATGAGGAATTTGAAGATGATGCAAACTAGTGATTTGTGACATTTTGTCTTTAGATTTTAAATATATTTTTTTCAAAAAATTTGGAATCAGATTGCACTTCTTTTTCCATCTCCTTCAAAAAATAGTTTTTTTCAGTAAACAACATTTTTAAGGAGTGATGCTCACCGTATACAACATAATTTTTTTCCATGAAGGATAAAATTCTATTTTTTTCGAATTTAGATTTGTAACTATGATATCTAGTGCTTACAATTGGTTTCGTAGTGTTTTATTGAATATTTTTTCCTTAATCAAGTTTTGAAGTCAAACCAATTACAATTCAGACATAGGCGGACCGTATACAACGTAACTTTTTTTTTATGTATTGAAATTCATTTTTTTTGTTGGATCAAGTACTTCAATATCTGGTGCACCCATATTTTTAAAATTTTTTTTTGATAATGTGTTATTTTTTCAATGTATGTGTAGAACAAAGAGCTTGATTTTCGGTGAAAAACCTATGTTTAATAAAACTAAAAAACAAATACATAATTAAACCAAAACATATTAAAATTATATTCGTTGGATAGCTCATTCTGAGGACTACTATCATCCAGTTGGGTCTGTGAAGTCTCCTCCATTTTCATCCTCAACCTGAGCTTCGAAGGGAAAAATTCTGGAGTTTTTTTGGGCTGGAGGGTGAGAAGGTGGGATAAGGGGGGTTTGCTCGAACCCTAGTTTGAGCGAACCACCTTTCAAAAAAAGGTTTTCTTTGTTTTTTTTGTGGGAATGGTGGGCTCGAGGAATTTAGTGGCTTTGCTCAAACCGGGGTTCTAGTGAACCCTCTTTTGGTTCACTCGAACCCTAAAAACCAAATTTTCTGGGATGGGGTCATTTTTTGTAACTTTTCCTTCCTCACTTGAATTGTAAATAACTTTTCTTGATTTACCCCCATGGAGTTGGAAATACCAAAATGGGGGTTTGACCAAGGCAAGCCCCGAAACAACCCCAAAACTTTTCATTATTTCTATGTGTGTAGGTTGTTCGTGTGGAGCTTTGTGGAAGGCTTCATAGTATTGGACCGCCTGTGAGTTTGCCTCTCTCCTTTCTCTTTCATCATTTCATTTGAATTATTTCTTTACTTGTACATTTAGTATTATTCGTGTTGTGATTTTCTAAACAACATTTTGTTAGTTTACTCAAATTATCAAACTTCAATTTCTAAGTTGATAGTAGGTCTTGTGCATTTTAGTAGATTGAATCTATTTCCCATTCGTATGAGACCACAACACTTTGCAAGGACATCCACGTGTCACACTATTGTCCTCTGGCCGCAAGCTAGTCTGTCTATCTCTGAGACCTCTAAGATCTGCTCATTTGACTTTTGAAGTTTTTTTTTCATAAATAGTCATAAAACACAAAATATCGCAGAAAAATCCCTTTCACTCATCTTTATCACTTGAACTTATTTCCTTGAGGTAGTTGAAGACAATTCACTCTGTGTAGACTCTTCCCTATCCTAGAGATTCGAGAATAGTGAATCTCCTCCTCTACATGTGAGCTTCTATAGGAAGTTCATAATTTTTTTTAGTAGAGTATATGTGCCTATCATAGATATCATGAAAGGTGGTAGGAAAGAGTTCCAATCGATAGCTACAACAGAAAAGAGCTTTCAATTGTTGAAGAAGGTGACAAAATAACTACTGTTGGCATTACTGGATTCAATTTTACATCGTATCCATTATTCATTTTGATTTAATTTTACTTCCTTTACTTATACTTATTATTTACTTTATCTATGCATCTAAGTAACCTTACTCCCTTATTCATTTTTATATTACTTATTTATTTTATTAAATCTCAACTATTTACAATAATATTTATGTATTTTAATTATGTAATTAATTTTATAAATTATAATTTTTTTAGTTTTTATTTTATATTCTACTAACTGTGCATTTCCCTTAAACTATGCATATGCTTTTATTTATTTACAAATGAACACCAATTTGCACTTTCACTAGTACAAAAACAAAAATAAATGACTAAAAAAACTACTAAAAATTGGTCATGTGATCATTAGCTTGGTCACGTGACCATTAGTAGTTTATTGCCAGTCATTTATAACACAACCAAATTTATGACTAAACCATTTTTAGTCATTTATTGGTTGTTTTGATTGATCAATTTGGTAATATATTTAGTCGTTAATTTAGTCACTGATTGTTGTTAACTGGTCATGTTTATTTAGTCAAGGTAGTCAATTGATTGTTGTTAACTAGTCATTTATTTAGTCATGGTAGTCATTTATTTAGTCATGGTAATCATTTATTTTAGTCATGGTAGTCATATATTTAGTCATGGTAGTCATATATTTAGTGATGGTAGTCATTTATTTTAGTCATGGTAGTCATAAATTTAATCATTGTAGTCATTTATTTGGTCATTGTATTCATTTATTTTAGTCATGGTAGTCATTTATTTGAGTGAATCAATGATTCAAGTTACAAATCAAATCTAACTTAATTAATCCTCACAAATTTATGCATATAAAATTCAAAAATCATAGATATTCAAATATTTTTTTTGTATTGGATTAACATGGAAAAAAGAATATACAATTAGCAAACAACTTTGTGCATATAAACTTCAAATATCATAGATATTAAATTTTTTTTTTGTATTGCATGAAAAAAAGAATATACTATCAATTTTTTAGCAAACAACTGAATAATCAAAGGAATTAAAAACAACATACATTTGCATCAACAAAGATCCAAGAAATACATCCTTCATTGCACTCTTGGTTGCCATGGAAGACAAATCCAAGATACAATACAAATTCTACAAACGTTGAAGGGACAAAAGACATGAAAATATAGAGTAAATGTAGTTATATTATTTGTGGTGCATATATCACCCGATTTAGAGAAGCCATGCCCTCCCATTCTAGCCGAACAATTGAAAGGATTCGAAAGAGAAGGATGACAACTTCCTATCTAGAGATCTTGTTGGTCATGCTCGGATGAAAGTAAAGGGGGCGTGCTCACCTCTCCAATTTGGCGAGTTGCAACCTGAAAATAAGATTTTGACGAGGGTTTTAGAGTATGTTTATTAAAATGAAAATTACAACTGAGATCTAATAAAACATTAATCTTATTCGGCCACAGAGGTAGTTGATTCTACACAACCAAAACAAAGTATCCCAATAAAAATCTGAATTTATCCTTTGGTGTTTGTTAATACAATATATATATATATATATGCATGATGTATATCCAGTAATGAATACGAATAGACTACTTTATTCTCAATAAATAAAGTGAAAAGAATTTTACTATAGTTTTCCATTATTGTTGCTCACAGTATGTGGGAGAAAATATTATAAAAAAGAAAATAAAATAATAATAAAAGAAAAAATAGGGGAGGGGGAGGAGGCGTAGTCCTCCCAAATCCCAAACCTCACTTCCTTGTTGGTATCGACCATTTACTTCTAGTGTGGTGAGCTGTAGTCTGAAAACAAAAGTTTGAGGAGGGTTTTAGAGTATGTTTAGTAAAATGAAAATACAGTCAAGATCGTAATAATGAACACATTTGGGTTTTAACATTATGACATCCTTTACCAACAAAAAAAATTGAAAATACAACTAAGATCGTAATAATGAGCACATTTGCGCTTTAACATTACGACATCCTTTACCAACAAAAATTACCAAAAAATTACCAGACCAAGCCAATTTTTGAATTTTCAACCAAGTTGTGGGCATTCAAAATTTGGTCTTGTCATCCTACAAAGTCGAGCTGCATCCGATATTGAGACCGTTTGGAGAAGTCGAGAGAGAGATAGCCCTCGCCACTATTGGTTTCAACTCCAAACTCACAGATTGAAACCTCTATCCCACCCAACACAGGAACTTGAAATGTGATGAAGAAAGGAATGAAGGAAATATATCTATCTCGACCGGGCAGGTCATGAATGCCTTTCCCCTTCTTGTACCTCTGCCTAGTTCCTTCCCCCACTCTCTTGTTTGGTGATGCCCTATCTGATCCAGTAGTCTTCCTCGCTGGTATTGACCTTTCACTTCTTCGATTTGAGCCTGTGTTTATTTTAGGGTTTGAGAGTATGTTTATTAAATTGAAAATTACGGTTAAAATTTTGCCGCTTTTTTTGCCCACTTTATTGGATTTCAAAATGGAATTCAAAATAAATAAACTATAATACATAATCTCCCACTTTTGCATAATATTATTAAATATATTATAATATTATATTATTATATAATATTAAATATAATATAATATTATATAATAACATAATATTATATAATATATATATTATATATATTATATATATTATATTATATTATACTATATTGTAATATAATATATTATTATTATATTATATTATAATACAACCCACTCCCTCAATTGGAAATATATTTTTTAATTATCCACTTTAATATCATATTGCCTAATTTTTATTTGTGTGACTAATTATTTAGTTGTGTTTTTTACCCCACAATCAAATTAGTCACTTATGATGATCGAATTAGTCATTTATAGTTGTGTTACAAAAAATGAGTAAAATTTAGTCATCTTTAGTTCTTGCGACTAAATTTTTTAGTCACATAGTCATTAATTTGCCGAATTCTACTAGTGTTTACACTATAATTTAGGTCACATTTGATTCACAAGATAGTATCCTCACAATATACTTTCCCAAGTTTTTTTTTCAGTAGAATGCTCATGTATGAATGGGTAAAAGTATAAACTTGTGTTACACTTTCAGTTAATTTATCAACACAAGTGTATTTAAGCATTTCCAATTAAAATCAACTTTAGTCAAACATATAATCTAGCTAGATTTATTTGGTTAAGGTAGAAATGGCCACAACAAATTCCAATTGAAAGTGTTCATATATATATATATTTATTTTTATTTATAGATGAGTGCTACCAATATGGGGGTAGTGCCCAGTTACAAAAAGAGGCAGGTAGATCCTGCTAATATTGTCCTGATACCAACTATAAGGCCTGAATAAGACTAGAAAAAAACCTTTTTTACACCTAAACATTTGATTAAAAGAGAGCCTTTCTGAACCTAACCCCTGTTCCCAAATTTTGTTGCCCCGAACCTTACATAGTGATGCCCTGATACAGCATTGCCAGCCAAGGCCCTAACTGGATGGCACGTTCCATACTTTGTGCATTTACCCAGCAATGTTCCTGCTGCATAAATCTGGCAAAGGCAGCCAAACTGTTGTTTTTAACTCCTCTAAAAATCTCCCAAGCTTCCGCCATTCAATTTTCATCAATATTTTCCCCGGTATAATACTTTGGTTTGAAATAGTGGCCAAGAATGCTAATTATTCCTTTGTCGCTTAAGGCCAGAATAGCACTAGCGACATTTTGAGCATATACTTCTGAGATAAAGCCTTGAAGTATTTCCACCATCCTCGTCGGGCTTCCAACAATGTCTACCAATGCACTGATCACTATTTCATAAATTTTACCATCGCACTAGTGGCATTGATCCCCGATTGCTTTCCTAACGAACTAAACCACTGCCATTCTACACACTAGGTCTTGAATGGAAAAAATCCTTGCACACTGCTCTGCCAGGCTCTCCTTTGTGCACATACAACTAATCCCAAACTGGTGAACCATTTTTGTGGGACTTTGTCCACTATTAGTTCTCCTGCGTTGAGAGCTTGGTAATATAGCTACACCTCAAGTTCCATGGTATGCTCACTGGTTTAGTCGATGCTCGAGGAGTTTCTCACCTTTTGTTTCCAACACTCTGCTACTAACTATCGATTTGACCCGTCATCATACCACTCGCCACTGCCTTGTCATTTCGGATCACATGCTAGATCCTTTTCTAGGATTTCCTGCAGTCCTAGCCACTGGGATTGAAGCGGGCTTGAAATGACCTTAACTTCTTGGAGAGTTCCCCAATTTGCTAGGCAGTCTGTCGCCATATTTGCCTCTCTGTACACATGTTTTAAAGTATAATCTGCTAATTTTCTTAGCAACTCCTTTATGATTGGTATCCATCTGCCAATGCGCCAATTGAGATTTACCTGATGTGATAGCTTGTATATAAATGAGAGAGTCTCCCTCTATTTCAACCAAGTTGAAACCATGTTGGATACACACATTTAACTCGAGCCAGAGTGCCTCCATTTCTGCTATATTGATTTAGCATATATCTAAGGATTTCGAAGCCGCCCAAACACATTTTCCACTTTCGTCCCTTACAATGCACCCTACCCCTGCTTGACTGGGGTTGCCTTTGGTAGCACCGTCAAAATTTAATTTCCATTTTAACCTGACCGGTTGTATCCAATGAATCATACTACGGTTAACCTTGACTACTTCTTTCATTCTTCCTAACGGTACTTTCAGCCCTTCCCAATTTTTTCTGATTGCTTCATCCCACCTAGAGAAGGTTGCTTTAGAACTGATTGAAATTCTTTTATTTGTTGTCTCTATAATTGCATCTTGAATTCTTCCAATTAGTTGTGTGTGGTTTAAAGCCTTTTCTTTGAAAATTCAGTGATTCCTTTCCTTCCATATGTGCCATATGATTAAAGAGGGTGCCAAAGACAAGAGCCCATGCCAGTACCCCTTCTTATTGATGTTTGGCCAGCTAGAAAGGAACTCTACCAGCCGGTTCTGTCTCAGACCAGTAAAATTAAGAGCACTCTGCAACCAATTCCAACATGATGTGGTCACTGGACAAGATAAAAAGAGGTGGTCCCCAAACTCTTCTTCTTGTTTACACATAATGCACCTTGTGGGCCTTGCAATTCCTATCCTTTGCATTCTTGTTCCTATCAAGCACTGGTGATGAAATGCTAGCCATAAAAAGGCCCCCGCCTTTGGTAATACTTCCTGCTTCCAGCATAATTTTTCCATCCAAGACTTATCGCCTGCCTGGGTTGACTATAAATTGTACCCAATTTTAGTTGAATACATACTAGACGACCCCCCGCACCAGATGATAGAGTTTTCTTCGTTGGTGAGGTGAACCTTTCTTTTATTGATCTCTTGTGCGACCGCTATTGCCAAGACTTAGGGGACTGGTAAGGATTCAATGTTGATCCATGTGCTCTGTCCTACCAAAGAATCATTGCTTACTTGGATGTAGTTAGCAACTTTTGTCCCGAACTCTCTTTGGAGTTTGTCCAAATGCTGACCTAAGTCAAAGAGGACCTCCAGGCTACTATATCCATTCCATGAATCCTTCCAAAAAGAAGCTCCCCTACCATTCCCAATCTTCCAAGATAGATGGTTAGTAATCAGAGGCTTGCATTTCACTACATATTTCCAAGCCGCCGAGCCTACAAATAAGTTGGCAGCCATGAGTATCCTGGTGCTGTCCAGACTATCTAGATATTTGTTTTGCACGATTTGGCACCAAAGTTTGTCCGGATTTTTGAACATTTTCCAACTGAGTTTTGCCCCTAGTGCATTGTTTTACCATCTAATTTTATGAAGACCTACCCCACTACAATGTTTTGGTTTACACACAGCTTCCCACCCAATTAGAGGGATCTTTTTCTGGCTTTTTGACCCTTCCCATAGGAATTTCTTCAGAATTTTCTCTATATTTGATTCGATTTTCCTAGAAATATCCATACTTGACATGGCAAAGATTGGAATGGCGGATAGAATGGCTTTGGACATTGTGATTCTTTCGGCTAAGGTAAGCCATTTGTTATTCCATGACATTGCCCTATTTTGGCAACGTTCCACCACCTCCCCCCATTGCTTTGCTTTGTTGGCCCTTGCCGAAACTTGAATTCCAAGAAAATTTTCCGGTAAGTTCCCAGATTTGTAGTCGAGTAATGCAATTATTGCTTTTTGAAGGTTGGCCCTTGTATTAAAAAAGAAAATACAGGATTTCTCCTTATTCATCTTTTGACCCGAGTGATATTCATAATTTGATTAGGAGTGTTTTGATACACTCCACTTCCCTTAAGCTAGCCTCCCCAAAAAGGGTAGTGTTGTCAGCAAATTGGGAATGAGTAATAGACCCAACTCTTGGAGCCGCTTTTACCCCATGCCATTCAAGTCATCTATGCTTGTTTTTGATCGCGTTACTTAGAGCCTCCACCATAATTACGAATAGAAAGGGTGATAAAGGATCCCCTTACCTGAGGCCATTGGATACCTGGAAAAAACCATGTAGAGAACCGTTGACTGAAATTGAGAAGCGTACCGAAGAAATACAATGTTGTATTAGAGAGCACCAGTGATTGTTGAAGCCCAATTTCCTCATTATTTTTAATAGAAAATCCCACCGAACCTTATCATATGCTTTACTTACATCTAATTTTATGATCATACTTGGTTGCTTACTTATTTTGAGTGAATGTGCCACCTTTGATATGAGAAGAATACTGTTTGAAATGTCTCTACCTAGTACGAAACCATTTTGTTCAGGTGCGATGATTTTGTCCAAAAAAACCTTTATTCTATTGGCTAGAGCTTTGGCTATCATTTTATATATAGTATTGCACAAGGAAATCAGTCTGTAGTCGTTGAAGGATGCACAATCAGGCTTCTTAGGGATGATTAGAATCGACAAATTGTTTACATCCTTCACAAACCTTTTAGATTTTTTGAAATCCTCCACTAATTTCCAAAGATCATGCCCAATAAACTCCCAACAATTTTGAAAGAATCTGGCAGGGAAATCGTCAGGACCTGGTGCTTTATCCAGATGTAATTGGAAGAGTGCACTATGAACTTCTTCTTTTGATATTTTCTCGCATAGCAGCTTATTATCTTCATCACTTACCCGCTGTTCTAAACCTTCCAGAAATATGTTACTGTTTGGTATTTGGCTTTGCACCCCAAGAAGATTAGTGAAAAATTTTGTTGCAGCCTTACCAACCTCACTTCCACCTCTTGCCACCCCACCATTTGGAGTTCGAATTTCTTCAATCTTATTCACTGCCCGCTTTTCCAAAACAGATGCATGGAAAAATTTAGAATTCATGTCTCCATCTCTTAACCAGACCTCTCTGGATTTCTCTCTCCAGAAGATCTCCTCTTTTTTTAAGAGTTCTTCTAATTTAGCTCTCAGCTCCTTTTCCTTTACATACTCTTCATTCCTCATTCCATTAATTATCACGAATTCATTCAGGGCTTACAATTTGTTCTCGATGATTGATTTTTCTTTGAATATGTTTTTAAATTTTTCCTTGTTCCATTCTTTTAGTTTATGTTTAATAATCTGAAGTTTCTTTACTATTTTGAAGCTAATAGAACCCTCAACCCTGGCTCCTTTCCACCACCCTTCTAAAAGTTCCAGCAAATTGGAATCACACCACCACATGTTCTGGAATTTAAAGCTAGTCTTTTCAGATTTGTTTTCCTTAGTGATTGATAACTCGACTGCGAAATGGTCTGATGTTGTAATTGGAAGGATACTAGCCGAAACTGAAAACCCTGATTTGGTCCAACTTATTGGAATCAAAAACCTATCCAACCTTTCTACTATTGCTATAAAATCCTTACGCCTATTGTGCCAAGTGAATGTTCCATTTCCTGTTGGACAGTCTAATAGACCTGTACTGGACACGAAATTCCTAAAATCCAATGTAGTTTGTGTGACAACTCTGACACCACCACTTTTCTTTGACAGGTCCAAAATGGCATTGAAGTCTCCCCCTATGATTAGGTCCTCCTTGGAAAGGGGGCCCAAAAACTCCAAAATTGACCCCCATACAACCACCTTGTCTTCTTTTTTTGTCAGACCATAGACATTGACAACTGTGAAGTGTTTGTTTAAATCCAAATCATAGACATTTGCCACCATCCAATATGCAGAAGAGAATACTAGCTTAGCTGTTACTGATGATTCTTTCCATAATAAACCTATGCCCCCTGCGACACCCAATGAATCTTGATAATATCCTTCCCAATTTCTGCAATACTTAATAAAATTCTGACCCTCTTCACCAGCTAATTTTTTTTCTTGTAGCATGATTAATTTTCTTGATTTTTTTTGTAGTTGACGCCTGATCAGGCATCTCTTGTTAGGGGCATTAAGGCCCTTGACATTCCAAGTAGTGATCCTCATTTCTTCCCAAGGGAGGGCATACCCCCCTTGGTACTCAAAAACTTTGTGATGCTTGTATAATTTTTTGCTCTTGCCTCTTCTTCCCACAACTGTTTTAAGGATTTCCTCCCATGATTATGGCCTCCTATTCCAAGCTTTCCCAGACCGAGGTGATTGATTGCCGATTGGGAGATACATCTTTCCTCCACTATATCTAACTCATCAGCCGGTTCTGCATTAGAATCAAGATCATCATCCTGGTACATTGACATAATTTCCCCAGTTTTTTGCACCTCCTGTTGTGACCCTGGTATTGATTTGCTAGGATTTTCACAGGTAACTTCAAGGGCATCCCCTATTTTTGGTGGTATTTTCATAACTCCTACTCTATTTTCTAATGCTAAGTCTATTGATACCATCTTTTCTTCAACTAATCCCTTTACGACCTGTTCCTTATTTGTGGTAACTTTCTATTGAGGCTCCTTTTCTTGGTGCCCACTTCCTTATTTCTTGCATTCTACTGTGTTGTGTTCCTAAGACCTGCATGAAATGCAAAATTTCCTTGACTTTTCTACCTCTAATTCCTGCACCCAATGATCGCCATTTACCATTAAACATATGCTGGACGAAATTGTGTCTATTGCCACGATTTTCATCCATGTGTACTTGTAAAGGTCTCCCTCCATTATATCCATATCAATTTCTATCAATGCTCCCATGGATCGTCCGATCTTCTCCAAACACTCGCTGGTCCAGTATTCTATTGGTAAGTTATACAGCCTAACCCATACTAGTTGATCATACAGAAGGAGTTTGGTAGGGTCGAAGTTTTGGTTCCATGGCTGCATATAAAGAGGCTTATTATTCATGAACCACATGTCCCCTTCTGTAACCCTATTCTTAGATTGTTTGTCTACGAAAACTATGATGAAAAAACCCTTCGGTAAAAATCTTATTAAAATTCCCGTTTGCCATTTTTCTTGAATCCAAGATTCTATTTCCGCCCTACTTGACGCCTGTCCAATAAACGGACATATAAATGCAAATTCGTTTAGTATTGCAGTATTGTCCTTGATTTATGCAGAGACATCTATTTATGTCAAACATTTATTCCGTATATCGGTTACATCGAGTTTCTCCTTTGGTGCCCTTGCCCAACCTGTTCTTGGATCATACCAATCCTTACCGAGCCCTTTTTTTGCTTTTGATTCTTTGACTGGCTTGTTCGCCTTCCGTTCTTGTTTCCTAAATAACCCTCTTTCTCTTGGAATCCACTTTTTGTTGTATGGGTCAAAAGAATTGTGACGAATCTGCCTCGCTTTGGTTCCTTCCTGCCTCGACTCCTTGTCACGGAAGTATTGATGGCATTTGTCGACCCATGCCCCATTCGTGAATACCCATTGAGGGTTGTGTCCTTTCGATCCAATTTTGGTCTTCTCCATGCTTGCTTCGTCCCCCCAATGTATGCTTGTAGCTTCCTTTCCATTGATTATCTCCACTTTTTTTGAAAACCTTCTGTCTTTGTTTACTGAGTGCTTGTTGCTGACCTGCTCTGCTGCTGCGCTGCTCCACTTTGCTCCAGACATTTTTCATTTTGTTCATATATATATATATAACGCCACTTTGAGGCCAATTTACCAAAAGATAAATTTCAAAAAAATTGATGTTTCAACAACTCCGACTCATATAAATAATATTTAAAAAAAATATAATATACCCTTAAATTATAAATCTATAAGTGTAATTAAAAAACATAGTTTAAGTATTATTTATATTTTATATTTTATTTTTATTAAAAGTATATTATCAACACTAAAATTAAAGGTCGATTATCTTGTCAAGAAAAATACTAAAATTTAATTAAAAAAAATATGATGCACTAAATAAAAGATTCTATGTCAAGATGGTATAATTCTTTTTCTATTTTGAATAAATAGTTAAGACAAAAGGTGATGTCCTAGGGAAAAAGTTTTATTTTCAAAACACATTCATTTTAAGATTTATTTAAAAAGAGTATTTGTTAAAATTGGGAAAAAATAAACCCATGCACTAAAGTTTCAAATTATAAATACATAAAAAAAAATTAATTTATAAAGAGTGACGTATCATTTAACTTCATTTTTAGTGTTTTATCAACAACTAAATAATAGTGTCAACTTTATAAAAAATTGTATTCAAATAATTTTTATTTCTAAAAAATAAGAACATAAAATACACATTTTATTACTTTACATCATTTCAAAACTCAAAAAAGTGTCACTTTATAGTGATTCAAGTTAAAAAGTTGGATCAATGTTGACCATTTCCTTTATAAAAGTGTGACATAACTTTGTACTTTTACCCAAATAGTAAGGTTTATTTCCTTACACCATTCATAACAAAAGGATCTCAACCTAGAAGGACATTTAAATTTATCTCTATATAATCATATCAATTTGATATTATATTTGAGCATTAACACACAAGAATATTGTAAGAATGTAAATAGACTATATATATTCTAGATATATAAGAAGAAATTAATAGATTTAGGCATTGCTTTGCCATACCAAACGATATAGCTTGTCAACTTGATGAAATTTAGCCTAAACAAATAGTAAGAGTACATAGACTACATACATGGTGTTAAGAATCTTTTTCCATAATTCTAATCAATACCTCAAGGATAATAGCATAATCAACCACCATCATATAATATTAATTTATTGAGATTTATCTTAAAGGATCATAATGGGACATACAAATGCTAACAATGATTTATATGAGGTTATGACTATTGTACATAGAATTTAAATATCAATTCCTTAGTCATAAAACCAAACACAAGCTCTGGCAATAAAGCTTCATGTATTAAAATTAAACAACACATGAAAGGTATGCATTTTCTAAATCCTTAAATAAATCTCCCCCCTCTTTATACAACATGTCTACATTGATTAACACATTTCTCTTCCTTTTATTAATAAATGGAAATTTATGGATGTACAAATATTAACATGTGCCTTAATGAGGAAGGTGCTCGCTAAAGGAGCCCAAATAAACAATGTAGATTCATTCCAAAGAGCTTAGAGCACATGTACACCACCCCATACAAGAGTTACTTGAGTTTCTTAGGAAAAGAAATGATAGTATTTGATACTATCAAGTTATAAATTACACATTGTTCATTCAAGATAGGGTTTCCTTTGGCACCACAAGAGAAAACATAATTCAAAGGCATAGGGACTACATAGTTCTAAAGAACACATTAATGGTGTGTAGATAAGATAAAGATACATACATCTCTATATTATTAGTCCTTAATTTTTCCTACAGAACAAATGTAATATCCCAAGGAAAATATTCTTAAAAATATTAGATTAAAACCTTCAACAAATAAACTTTATATTGTAGAATAATAGTTTGGGTTAAAATATTAAAAATTGTAACCTTTCAAAACCCTAGATTATATTGATGTTGACTCAACAAAATTATTGACCTAGTAGTATTATACTTCAAAATTTAGTACTTAACCCTCAATTAACAACCTTAATTGACTATACTAGAAACTAGTCAACTTAGAAATTCCCTTTACATCTACACAAATAAGTGAAATCCTTAATTTATCTTTATGGTTTATGCATTAACCATAGTAGTAATTCTAGCAATTATTTTAGGGAGATGAATTGCAGATTTAAATATTTAACCCTAAAATTATGAGTTCATCTTGATATGCTTTAATGAATTTGCATCAACCTTTTCACCCAAAATAACACATGATGAAACCAGATTATAGATAAATGTTGGAACCCCTTTTATATATATTAAATGTGTCTAGAATACACCTAGCGTACCAAAAAATGAAGATGACATATGACTAATTAGAAAATATGCTACACAAGAATGGACATAATTGTATAAACTATTATGCACAATATCCACAACAAAAAACCAATTGACACAAACCCAATGTCATAAAATGACATTAAACTAGTCTAAAATATATTACAACATTGAAACTATACAATACTCACTCCCACTACAACAAGAATGTCATGCAACTTAACATATCTAAAGTTTTATAACCTTAAAGCTCATGCATGCAACCTCAAGAAAGATCAAATTATCAAGTAAAATGGGTCTTATCATCATGCCTAGGAAATAAAATGGTTTTCATCCTTTGGTTTTTTGCAAATAAAAGGGTTTTCATCCTTTCATTTTTTAATAAATTGGAGGGATTTTGTCCTCAAATCTTATTGTTCAAACACTATTGCTTAGAAAAATGTCAGTTAGGGTTTTGATGTGTAGAATAGTCAGTGATCCCTATCTAAACATGCCACATCTAGCCAAAATAATAGTTCAAATATATGCTTAAATCGTGGGTACCCCATGGATACGACCACCAAATTAATGGTACCTAAGGAACAAGTGATTGGTTGTGGTGTGTAATAAATGATTCTCTTTATCTTGCTTCATTTAAATTGATTGACTTAATCAACCTTATTCATCATTTTCTTGTAGTCACATGTGAATCTAAAGTGAAGTGATTTGACCATTGTTTTGGGTGGGAAAATCCCCTTTTGTAGTGGTTGTATCATAAAACTAGATTTTAATGACACTCTTAGTCATGTAAAGGTAGCTAGGAATAGATAGTGAAAGAAGGTTCTCATGTGTTAGAGTTCAAAGGTCAAGGATATTGTCTTCTTACTCTTGTTGGAAACGTATTTTGGAAGTGAGGCATATTGATAAGGGGAATTTTGACTCTCCGATAAGGAAAGGTAAAGGAAAAGTAGAGTTGGGTGGAGGAACAAGTTAGAAAGGGAAATCTTGCAACCCTAACAACTTGCTCAAAATTAAAGTAAGTTTAGCATATCTTCCCACTTAGAAAACTTTAAACTAGATAAGTATATGGGGAATAAACATGGGGGACATATATGTAAATTTGGACCAAAGGAAACACTAGGAATAGAAAATAAAACTTTAGTCCCCAAATTCAAAATAATTGAAAAGGGGCATTGCAACATAGAATATTAACAAGATTGTAGGATCATTCTCAAACTAATCAACCTCTAAACATTACATGAGTGTAAGACCAAATTAACAAGATAACCTCTTTAGTATGGATAGAGAACACACAAGTTACATGAACTGCATTTCCTGCCACTATCCATAAAAGACTAAGTAATCAACAAGTGCTCAAGGCCAATACTTTACAATAAATAATAAAATATTATTTGCAATCAAATAGTCACATCATATCATCATGTAGACTCGCATTGAATCTATAGAACTGTATTATCCTTATTGAAATATATATAGTTTAGAGTAACAAACTTGAAACTATAGTCCATATCCATTTTATTTATTTCAAATAATAATGAATGATACCCATACAAGAAAATATTACCAAGAAATCCCATACTTCAAAATCCTCTATGTGCCCCCTGACCTTGTCAAGTTCCCCTTTTACTTAATGCCATCATATTTCAACAATCCATAATGATTAGTGCATTCTATTTCTAGATTCAATTGTGTAAATTTTTTAGCATCAACATTTTGGATCACACTCTATGATCCATCATTGGGATGATAGAGAGATGTAGGATCATGAAGTGTGATCCAAAATTTTGATGCTAAAAATCTTATGCAATTGAATCCATAAATAACATGCACTAATCCATTTTTACTTATCAATGTAGCAAGAAAAAACAACGCTACAACGAACTAGCAACAAGACACCTAAATAAAAGAGACAAAGTGTTAAAAATCTATAACCCTAGAGAAGAATAAGAAAAAAAACTATAGGTCTCCACATATGAGACTCTTCCTATTAAAAATGCTAAAAATGAGAGTAATGCATACTAATAATGGTATCCAAAGTGAGAGAAACAATAACAAAAATGGTGCATGATCTTTCAACAACATTGACATCTCCACAACTCATGAATATCGAAAAACATTCATGGTGTTTTAATTGGGAAATTTGGATCTCCATGACATCCAATCTAGGTGGCAACTTATCCATTTATTGAACCATTTCCGAGATAGGGATAATCACTCCAAAGTGGTGAGGGTCCTTGAACCCCACAATCTCTACATAAATTGTATACTTGAACCAACAATGCCCTCCACATCTAGCATGATACCCCTTTTCTTTAAATCAATCTAATAAGGTTTCTACCCTTAAAATACAAAGACCCCCCAAAGTGATGTTCCATGGCATGTCATTTTTCTTTATTTTCTCTTTTTATGGATATTATTTTCTTGACTAAGTTAGTCTCTCATTTTTTTTTTTCCCTCAAATTATTTTAATTCCCATTTTAATATATTTTCTACTTGCCAATTTGTGCTCTAAAATTTGTGTTCACTAAGGGCTCATACACATAGGGTGCATATTCATTCTAGAGAGCTTGGAACACACCACACAATCTTGTACAATGTTTTTGATTTTTTGATTTTTAATGGGCCCATACAATGTTAGTAGGTTAAATTATCCTTTAGTTAATAATAATAATATATATAACAAGCAAAATTAAATATCTCATATTCATTAAAGGTATTATTTAAACACAAATTATTATTTTTCATTGATAATTACATATTAGAGATAGGTTCTATGAGTGTGTCTTGCCTACACATTTATTTTGCTAATAAACCTAGGTTAGGCACCAGGACCACAAAAACTAGTATCAAAGCACACAATTTTGATAATAAACCTAGGTTAGACACCAGGACCACAAAAACTAGTATCAAAGCACACAATTTTGGTAGTTCTATGGGTTCATTAGATCCTCTAAAAAAAGATTATCCTTCTCCACCATTATTAGTTGAACCAATCATCTCCAACTGATTTGAATCAAGTGCCACCATGCCTTGATGAATCTTTCCTATTGTGTTTTGAAGATGTTAAAATCATTTGATGGCTGATCTTTCATTCTTGGTGTTCCTTTTTCTTTTTTAATTTTGTCCAATTACTTTCATAGGGATGACTATCTTGTGGCTCATCATTCATAATTGAAACAAAAGTAACCATCGCATCATTTGTGGAACCATATATATTTTACACCCTTAATCTCGCATCAAGCCATGGCATTGACAAACACCATCAACTTTAGACTTGAAATGGACATTGAAATATTCCCTCAATTGAACTACATAATCTACATCATCACACCTTACCATCAATAAATCGATTAACATACCTATCGATGCGAAATAAAAAACAAATACCTTTAGAAGATGTGTTTCTCCCTTAATAACTCAACAATGTGCTACTTGTTCTTGATAACTTACTTTTTATCTTTTAAAGGATTATCTTATGGCAGATTATATTTGAATTTCATTGATGGAATGGTATTTTCCTTGATATCTCCTTGATAATAGAGTAATAAACCATTATTACTAAAAAATAAATTCTGAAGCACACTACCATAGTACTAAACATCACAAACTATAAAGCAACTTTCACTAGAAACCTGCTAAATTTAATTGGTGATGAACCACTTTCATGAAAACTCAAAGGCCAAGAGGTTTACGTGAGCATGCTTTTATCATCTTTTGTGGTGTGCTGAGTAGAAAGACGTTTCCTTCACTAACACCATCACTGTCAATTGACTGCTCAGTAAAAGATTAACTAAATCATTGCAATTAAATAAGGCAAAGTCAAATAGTACACTTTAAAGAATATGTTATTCATAAAATTATTACATAATTATTAAAATTGCTCCTATTTCTTTTCACTCTAAAAACAGATACATGATGCTTAAATATTTTATATTAAAAATAAATTATAAAATTTTGTTGCTTCTTTTCATTTTAAAGTTGATAATAATTTTTTTATTAAATTATTGTTTTTTTTCTTTTAAAATACATATCAGATATGTAAATACTTTATGTATTTTATATCATAGATAAATTTATTTGTGAAGTATTGGAAAGAAAGAAAATATTAAATTATTGTTTTTGCTTTCCACTTTAAAATAGATATCAGATGTCTAAATACCTTTTATATTTTATAATATGAATGAACATGTTATGTGTGAAGAAAAACACGTATCAAATTATGGTTTCTTTTTTTTACTTTAAAATAAAATCAGATGCCTAAACATTTTATATACTCTATATTATGAATAAATTTACTTGTCACGTCTGAAGAAAAGAATCATGGAATTATTGTGTTTTCTTTCCACTTAAAAATAGATATCAGATGCCCAAACACTTTATAATATTATATTATGAATAAATCTACTTATTACAACTTAGACGGGAATTTTTTTTCAGTTTGTAAATATCAGATACCCAAACTATATACTTTATACCTTAAATAAATATACATAACAAATATGATAATTTTTTGTAATCTGTTTAAAAAATATAATAAATATGATTAAATAAAATGTTAAGAACCAGAGTAATACTTTTATTTCATTTATCTTGCATTTGAAAAAATGTTTATTATCTTGCACTTCAAGCTATATGATTTTGCTGCTTTTCTTAAGAATATATTCTTGAAATTACTGTCCCAAAAGAAAGACTTAAATTGAAAAAGAAAAAACTTTAACAGTTGTTACTTGTGAAGTGTCTGATACCATCATAATCATCATCCAAAGCCATATCTTCTTCTCCATAAATAGCTACTCACCATTTCTGCAAAAATTCAAATCAATTTTTGAGAGATAATATCAGATCTTCTTCTCCTTTACACATGGATAAAGCAAAACAGATATCTGAACAATCTGGACATCACAGCAATACAAAATATATAGACGATGGAGAAAAAATGGTGTAACTGTATCTTTGACCTAAATAATTTATGTATAATAACTTTTGAATTTATACATATATATGCAAGCAACTTGGCAAGAAACTACACTTTAGGCCAACGTTTTATTCTTGCTGTAAATTCCCTTAAGAGACGGACAGAAAAAGTATGACTCTAATTATTTTTAATTATACACGATCCGCTTCATGGTAGTGGTGGAAGCTGACATCCCGTATGCATTATGATCATCATCAACATGTATGATTAAATTATAAAACAGTAAATATAGCAATGAAAATGTGATGAGATTTTATTGTCAAAATGTTTCAGGAAAAGAAACACTTCGTCAACTTCCGGCGTATATGATATATAACTTTTCCACGAGTTATTTGCTCAGTTTTTTATACTTTTTATATTGAAAAGATTGTTATTAAAATCAACTGTGTCTATCTTTGAATTTTTTGATAACAGTAAAAAAAAATAATAATCATTTTGCATCTCATCTTCATTAAAAAAAAATTATTTTTATTTTTATTCACAAAATTTATCTCAACCCTTAAATTGAATTTGATTTAAAAATGAAACAACCGTCTATTTTATTAATAATATTATATTCCGAATTTCAAGTAATTAATTAATCAATACGGTCAAGATACGTGAGAATCATCCCCTTATTGCTGTAGCCTTGGAAAGTGTGTATTTTATTTTACCCCTATTAAGGCCTTTTAAGTCTAGGAAATTCTAACCCTGCTAACCGTTGTTTCTGCTTCAGTTGATTATGGCGTCGGACTGGAAAAACATGGAGAAGGCAAATGCTAATGAAAGAGATGCACGGTACGGTTGGGAGGCGGGAGCAGAGCAAATGCAGAATTGGCAGCAATGGGGAAAGAAGCGAGAGCATCGCCATAATTACCTGCAATTGTCGGACGTGGTTGGCTCAGAAGAAAATGTTATATGGTGGGTTGATACAATGGAGGGGTTGATGGAGGCTACAAAATATTTTAGCTCAGCTGAGGTCGAGGTGGTTGGAATGGATTGCGAATGGAAACCAAACTTTGTGAAAGGAGCGGATCCAAATCGGGTAACATTTTGTTCATTGCCAGTTTCCCAGATTATCCTTTTTCTATTTAAAAAATGGTTCTGATTTTGAGATTTTCTTTCTTAGCTTAAATCATTTGTTGCAGGGTAAGAGTCTCTGAGTTGATATGTTAACATCTTCTTCACCTAGATGTGCTTTTGTGTGTTGATTTACCTCTCCACCATTAATTCTTCTTAGAGGTGCTTTGTAGGTCCTTTTGCCTTGGCCAATATATCCAGTGTACATGAGAGAAATGCCATATTCAAAATATGCACTCATATTTAAAATAGGTTCTGGAATGCCAACTGAAATGACACATTACTAAATGAAAGTTTCTAAAAAATTAAAAATATTTGAAGTAGATAGTATATTAATTACTCTAGAAGCATGAGTTTTAGGTCGCTTTGAATTAAAATACAAATTGCAGTAAATGTATATTGCAAATAATGCTAGATAACAGCCATCAAAGCTGAATTATTTCTTTTCTGCTTTATGAAGGAGATCTTTTCATTAGTGAAAGGTTGAAAGAATCACGTTCTTTCTAAGTTAGTACAAAAACTGAAAATAAAAACCAACTGCTATTACGGTGTAGTGTGTCCAATCTCTCAATTCTGTTGCTTATTAGCAATCTATTGTGTTGACGTGTCTCTTTACTCAGCCTCTGAGTCCCTCAAGAATCGGGATCCTTATGATGAGAAGCTTTTGCAGATTTCATGTGCTTTTAATGATCGCCCAAACCATCTAGGACATTATAGAAGACTTTCAGGTACCATTATGCCTTTTGAAACTATAATAATTCCTTCTCTATTTTTTGTACTTTCTTCAGCTGTGATCGCTTGGCTTTGTTCCTTAAAGAGATTACAACCTTTAATTCTAGACACACTTTGCGGCTTTCATAGTCTTATTTAATTGATTACTCTGTTTTTCCAAGTTCCAGCATCTTCTAACCAAATTGTTACTCAAACATCCACCAATGAGCACATAAAATTAAAAAAGTCTTCCAATATAAAGGCTGTGATATTAGCATTCTACATGCTCAAAACAACCCATCCAACACCGAGTAATTATAGAACATCACAAAATTAAAAATTCTACAAAACATAAATACTTAAAGTATACTGTACTCTAAGTTTCAACCCGTTCTAACCAAAGCATTATTCAAACATTCATCAATAAGCAGATATAGTAAAAAACTGTTCCAATTCAAAGGTTCTGATGTTAGCTTCAAACATGTGCAAAAATAAATCCATCCAGCACTGAATAACCATAGGATACTATACAATTAAAATTTCCAAAAACTAAAATATATGAAATAGATTTTCTACTAATTTGAAATTTCTCTAAAAGCATGGACTTCAAGACACTTTCAAATAAAAAACAATTGCTATGACCTGAAGCAGCACATTATTGTAGAGATGTAGTACATTCTATAATGCAATTAATGCTCTATAACATAAGAGTCAAATTTGATTAACTTCTTTTATTTAACTGGAAAGGATCCCTTTACTAGTTAAGGGTTGAAAATAAACATGTTCTTTTTCTGCGTTTCTATGAAAACTGAAAATAAAAACCAACTGCCAGTACTGCGTATTGTGTCCAATCTTTCAATAATGTTAATTATTAGTGGCTTCTTGAGGTGAATTTTCTCTTCCTGCAGCTTCTTAGTCCTCAGATCCAAGATCATTATGATGAGAAGCTTTGGAAGATTTTGTATGCTGTTATTAACTATGTTACCCCAAGTTTCCAGATGGGGATGGCAGGGGACAAGTTTTGGGGACGGCGATTTTTTGAGTCATTTTTGGGACAACAGGGGACAGAAAAAGGGACAGCTATATAAAAAATAGGGAAAATTTAAAATATATAGGGAAATTTAAAATATTCATATGATACATTGATAAAGCATTCATCATTTACATTATAGATCCTTAATACATAACATCTATGTTGAATTGGGAGTAAATTTTTTTTAGCAAATATCAAAACTTAATTTCTTTCATAATTCATTGTAAATATGCATGTGATATTAAAAAATAGTATACAAGTTACAACAAAATGCCCAAAGGCTGCAAGTTTCATTTTCAATTACAATATGAAAATACAAAAAAGAAAGTACATTGCTGCCCCTAATCTACATCTCCCAACATTGCATTAAAATCAGAGTCCTCTGAATCACCACAACTGTAAGGGTCTGCTTCATCTAATGGAATCCCAACCAATCTCTCCTTTGTCTCCTCCTCATCAACCTAGGTGGCGTCTCTGGGATCAACATCACATCATAAGGCTAGAGTTTGTCGATAATCTGGAGTCTGATGATCCTAAAGTTGAAGAGCACTATGCATGCCCACTAGCTTCTCCGCTCATCTCAAGGTAAGCCTATTCCTCTTAATGGAGTGGACAAAGTTGTATATGGACCAATTCTTCTATGCAACAAAGGAATTGATAACTTGTGAAAGAAGACAAATGGAAAGCATCCTCAATTGTGGTGTATCCTTCCTTTGACATGTCCACCATCCAATAGGGCCAGCTTGAGCTAATGTAGCTCTATATATCTTCACCTTTGGTTTATTGAATTTTGGACCATGAAGATTTGTAAAGGCAAGCCATTGTGTGTGAAGTATTGTAGGCTCCTCAATTGAATACATCTTTCAAAAGGCCTTCATTAGCCCTTCTTTCACCTCTTCATCATCACAAGGAGGCAACCTTGCAGCCTTTGGTGCATACCATTTGGGATTTAGAGTAAAGGCTTCCATATGATCTGGGATGTTCATGGTGTTCCACCTCTGCTATAAGATTCCACACTCCTTTCAAAGATTTTTTTTGCAATTTTTATGAGTTTGACAATGCAAGAATTTTGTCAAACTATTGCAGTAGACCAAATTTAGAAATGTCCCCATTTGTTTTGTACTGATTGACTGAGTTAAATCTCTGAATTTGTTTTGAGTCATAGACTTGTATGAATGTTTTCATTGGAAATATCAAACATTAATAATTTATGGTTTGACATGATTACAAATTATTCTTTTCATGGCCTAACTGGAATAGCACTTACAAGACAAATATAATTATACAGGCCACACAATTTGCAAATTGTATATAGACTGGAGTGATAGTGCTAACCTGGTTAATAGCTCACATCCAAATAAATATATAATCGGAGGGAGTGAAGAACAAAGACCATCATATTGAAGATATAAGCTCCTTTGGTCACCTCATGCCATCACAGGACCTCAACAAGTGGTAGGTGATACTCAGACCAGCAAAAGAAGTCCTAAGATACGGTTTACTTAGAACTATCATGCCAAATCTGTGTGATGTGTAACACTATAGGAATATTATTTTATTTCCCAGGTTATATTCCTTCCATCAATGGAATATTCATTCTTATTAAGTTGCCACCAATATCCTTAGTGAATGCCCAATTAAATCCCCTATACTGTGACTATAGCAAAGGATTATGACTGCATATAAGACAAACTACTAGAGTCTGGCGTTGATCAACTTCACCAAATCACCCCTTCCTTTCATATAAGTGTGACTACACACGCTTCAAATGGATGGCGATGAAGCTAGGCCGAATTCATAATATTGTGGTCAGCTAATATCTGAGGTGGCGACTGATGTAGAAGGTGGCAGCTAAGGATGATGTATACCTAAGAGATACCGCAGCTTGGGGAAGTTGAATTCCCTTGTTTGATCGACCTATAGCTCCACATTAGCCTTATGAAAAGAATTCGCTGCTAAGAATGCATCTAGCAAATAGGCTAGCTTTACCATTATTGGGCCTCATTAAAAATTAATATAATTTCTTCGTCCTGTAGCTAGTGAGGGATATATTGCATTCCTTAATCAATTTTGCTGCTTATCATATATTTTTCGAAACTCCATAATCAAACTCTCAACCACTGATATTGGTTCTTCCAATGATTATATCTTACATGCCCTTGCTCCTTATTCTCTGTTGACATATAATAATATTCATGAATGATCCATAGAGCCAATATACCAGCACATCTAAACCTATTTTGAGAAAATAATCAAATACCTTTTCTCTGAAACGCAGATTTATATATCTGAAATTTGTCTTTGGAGAAGACTTCACAAATTTGAATTTCCCAAATCATTCAATCAATCATTGAAGCATAATTGTGTATTTTGAGTGAATCTGCCCTTTGATGGAGATGGGTCTACATCCAAATCCACCTTGAAACTTAAGGGTTTTCGTCCTCCAATTTCTAGAAAGCCAAGCTCTCTAAATGCACTAGACGATAATGCTTTTTCCAAAAAGATACCAATGAATTCATTTTCACCACCTTTTATACTCCACCATCTTTTAATATTTTATTATTAAATATTTTGCTCCACTAAAGTAACTTTATTTAATATTGTCTCTATCCCTTTAATAAAGTCACTTTAATAAATAATTAATTAATTAAATATAAATGCCCAAAATATTATTTTAAGACAAATTAATATTTAATTAATTAAATTAAACTTCGTGGTGGCTACTCGAAAATGGGGGCCATTACATTCGCATCACAATGGGATTTATATGTTGCTCATATAATCCCAAATTAAAGTTCTTAACCAATATTGTTTGCTTTATCTTTCCAAGCATGCTGTCAAATGTCTTATATATCTCTCTAAGACTAGGAGAGTCCGTATCAGCATATCTAATGACATCTACAATAGGTGAGATGAAAGGTCAAATATATCTTCAAAATGCAAACATTTTTTTTGAAAAGAATTAATTGACAAATTAGAAACTTCAAAAGTTGATACATTGAACAATAAAATTAAAATATTAAATCAGAAATTTAATAGGAAAATCAGCAATATAATATTTAATATTTAATAAAATCAACAATTTAATAATAAAATCAGCAATGTCTTACCTCATAGTGGACCACCAATCATCAACGAAGATCCTTTGTTTGATGGCTTTTCCTTCAGTAGAGCTTGAACTAGGCAATCTACTCAATTTTGAATTCACCATCATCAATTGTAGAGCCTCATGCACCTCAAGCATCTTCTTTAACAAAATGAAGTAGTTGGCATATCTGGTCTCCATAGGTTTGAGAAATTCCTTCTTTGAAAACATCTTGAAGAGAGCTAGTGAGGTGTGGTGGTTGCAAATGAACATTTGAATATATTCTAGCTTCTACCACCACTTGCTTCACCCAATCTATTTTCCCTATGTCTTTCAATGCATGAACATGTGGGGTCCAAAATGTGTGCTTGTAAGCACCCTCCACCATCATACCAACTAATTTGCACACATGTGCTAAATCAATGATCACTTGTATAGTATTTGAGGCCCCAACCTCCTCTATGGCCTCTCTTCAAATGCTAAATTGAAAGTCTACAGCCTTATGCTTCCTTGAACAATCCATGACTCTAAGAAAATAAGAGCCAGCCGGGCATGTGACAATGAAATTGATGAATGACCCATGTCTAATATTGGTCCACCCATCAATCACAATAGAACAACCCGTCCTGATCCAAGTTTGCCTCATATTCTCCATTAATAAATTAACCTTGGAATATTCTTTGTCTAGGAGTGTTGTGCATAGTTTATGATCTCTAAGGGGGACAAATGAGGGACCAACAAAGGCCGCATATGATCATTTGTTTGAAGTAAGAGGAATGGGCCGCATGAAATGGGATGGCATGAGCATAAAAGAATTTGGCAATGGGAGACTTTGTCACATTACCTTCCTCCACATTAAACATACCTATAACTATCCCTAGTCTCTCACTATCACTAATCTTCCTCTTTCCTCTTGTGGAAATATCATTACTATTACTACCAACCTCGGATGGCATAGGCATAGATGATTGTCCACTTGCAAAAGAATGTATTGGCATTGTCACACTTTTAAATCTGATTTCCACCTACATGTGTAATCTATGAGTCTCTACCTTCTCATCCTCCTTTATGTTTGGACAAACCTTAACTCCATGGCCTGTAACACCAAAGAAATGAGACAATATCCTAGTGTAGCTCCCTCTAAAATTGGTCTTGCAAATGTGACACAACCACATCCTACCCCCCCTTGAATTTGTTAAGTCTTCATGGAAGACAAATTTCTGAATTTTTGAGAGGATTAAATCCATGGACGCCCTGGTCTGAATTATACATGAGCCAGGGGAAGGGTTTTAATGGGATATTTTCAGGTATTTGTGGGATGATTCATATTGCTGGGCCTCTCTATTGAGGATCATGGATAATAAGTGAGGAGCTGGGCGAAATATCCATCAGCTAGCAGTACTACACCCCTGATGTGAAGCTTTGATGAATGGTGCATATATAATTGAGCAATTTTATTGCTGATCCCTGTGATAGATTACTGATTTTGGGCAACTAGGGTTTTGTTTATTGTTGGATGAGTCAATACCCTAGGCATGAGGTTCTGATGTAGGGTTTAATTATAAATAAAGGGTAGATCGCAGGGTTATTTCCTCAGCATAGTATTGAATGAAATCACTTTGTTTTATACATAAGAATATACTCTATAGCTGATGTAAACCTGGACGAATTCGCAAAAGTCAGACCCACTTCTGAGGGTAAATATTGCAGAATTCTGGGCGAATTGAAGAACAGTGACAGGGTAGGTGAGTAAGGGTTTAATTTCCTTTAGATAGGCATCTCTAATACCTTAAATCTGTTGCAACATCGAAGTATCAGATCTGCCATTTCTGGACACCAATGACATCCTCAGAAAAAGCATCCAAATTGCATATGATTGTACTCTTGTTTGGGATTGCACCATGTGAGTCATCTCAGAATTAATTCTTCCATGTCTTCTGCTCAAGGATCTGCTAAAGGTCAGGAATAAACTCCCAAAAATCTTTGTAATTTCTGAGTATTGTTGCAAATAAAAGTCTGAAAATCAATGCAATATATTGTTGATTTATCACTGTCACAGTACTGTTAGAAATTACTTGTGATTTAGTCCATAATTGTAATACATTTCATGCCAAAAACTTTGCAAACTGAATACATAAATCTGCAAAAACAAATACCTTTATTTTCAGAAGTTTATTGACTGTTTGACAAAAAAAGAACATGAGCAAGAACACACAATTTCAGTAAAAAAATTTAGAAGGGTTTCTTCCAATGAAGAAAAGTAGGTTGGAAAGATCTAGCAGCTAAACCAATGACAACCCTTTAAGTGTGGGCGTGGGTGTTATTATGAATATTGACTCTAGAAGTACTTCCTTCACCATTCTGAAATCTAGGCATAGTCATATTATTCTGCATGGTGTGAAGCAATTGGGCCAACATGTCTGTAAAGTGCTCTTGCCCTTGCACAAATCTGATACACCTTGCTTCTATTGAATCTTCTTCCCCCATATCTCTCTTTTCTTTTCTTTTTTTCCATATTTTTCTCTTCTAATACAAATTTTGAAGATGGAAACTCAAGTTGTTGATTCTTTGGAAACTATTTTTTATTTATTTCCCTCTAATAATATTTGTTTGATTTGTCAATAGGATGCATATGAAATATAGCTCCGCCATGAAAATGATTAGCTTTTGATAATAGGTTGGAAAGACCACCAACTCCGATACCACTATAATGTCTCTAGTAGGACGTTAACTCAAATCCACAAGAAATTTTTGCAATCACTCAAATCCTAGTATTTTTTTTATCACCAAGTTCTCAATGTGGGCAAGGTGAGAACATACAGAAACTAGAACAATGACAAGAAAATTAAATAGAAGGATATTGGTGACTAGCCAACCAAAGTACATTATATGCAAGTCATAGAATGGTTCAATGCCAAAATGGAAGATAGTGATATGCAAATTCCAATGCATCAATGCCAAAATGGCAGACCATATCACTTGATTTCAATACATGTTAAGCTAACGAATAATAGGATGACATTAAAATGGATACATTAGATAAACTGATTAGTATCTTTTACAATAAAGAGTAGGGATTTGATGATGAACTATCTACAACCTTCAAGAATTAAATAAACTACTGATGGTAAATTGACAAAGTCTTACAATATTTGATTTTTGCAAGCACATGGGATACACTGATTATTTTTGCAAATCCGAATTACTATAATAATCTGATAGGTACAGTAGATCACAAATTAATGTTCTGAAGGAAGTGCAACATTAAATGGCTATAACTTATTTCACCTTCTCTCTTACATATGTATGGCTAGACCTTCGTCTGGTACAAACCAAATGGAAAGTGGCAACTTGATATTTGGGAGGATATCAACATCAAATAGTGCCAAATCATCATATGTACATCCTGCAAAAATTATTTCCAGTATCTTGCAAATGTACGGTCATCTTCATGGCTGCAACTGGTATGACCAGCTAGGGGAATACACACAGTGGAAATTATCGCTAAACTTCATAATACAACCAACAATGATATAACTAAAATGGTACAACCTGCATGGGGATTAGCCTCACCAAAATCATTGAAAAACAATTAAATAGTAATATAATATCACCTCACATGAAATATTCTCTCTCAATTTTTTCCTTGTTTTTATGAACATTTACAATAGAAGCAATCACCTGTTAAGGTTAGCATAACCCAAAACGTACATGAAAGAACTCTAACCAAGAATGCGCCCCAAAACCACTTAAGGAGGAGGGGCAGGCATATGGTCAGAGGACCCCTAGGATCTACTGAATCAATAAGTATGAGAATTATACTTGAAAGATAAATACTAAACTCGACACCAAGCATGTGCACTCAAGATCCTTTGACAGGCGAGGTGCTAACATATGGTGGAGTTCTACTGCTGAATTGAAAGAGACAAGGCGGATAACCAACCAAAGAACTTTTCACGCTACCACCAAACAGTGGGGGGAAAAATGATTACAAATTTAATACTTCTTCTACTGCAGCAGGCATCCACTGAAGAGTGGGGATTCACCACTTGAAAGTGGGCATGAAAGATATTACAAACAAAATTATCCACACTGGCGGTATACCATCCAGGGGTGCTTTAATGTGAAGTTATTAAAATATTGCAGCAACAATTAAAACTAAAACAGTACTACTGTTAATAGCTTTTACAAATAAAGAGAGCTGCAAATTACAAGGATTTCACAATCAACTTGAGCACCAACAATATAGAATGTTTACAATTCATAACATAACGAGAATTGATGAAGAAAGATAGAAGAAGCAAACTGAAACAAGTCTGAAATGAAAACAACAAAACTGGAAATGCATTACTAGCAACTGTGGCTCACTAAATTGTTCATAACTTCAACAAATCTCCTCCGAATGGCGTGATATCAAATGCGGCAGCTACTAGGAGTAAAGGCGCCCATGTTCCAACTCACAAACTGTACCAAAAACTCCATATTAATTTAGCACACATCCCAAGGTCAATTTTGGAAATGAACGACCTTCATGAGGGGCGAATTTTCCTTTGAAAATCAGAAAATCGTTATTAAAATCTGCAACTCCTTGGAGAGGGTCGCCCAAGGCATAGGATCATAATGAGAAGATACTCATAATAGAAATAAAATCAACAAGAGAGCTGTGAGCAAAAACACCAATCAGCCATAACAATAACAGCAATTCCAAAACTGAAACTATCACCAAAAACTTCAACTGTGAGGCTCAATCTGCTAGTCTGGATGAGAAGCAGTAATAAGAACCAACTAGGTGTTATATTTCAAACACGAAATTGGATTGAACTAGGAGGTTAGCATTCCTCGAAGTAAGAAACAAGTTGTCATTTTGATAGCATAACAATAGCATAAACATTGGATACCAAATGCTGGAGCCAAACTTCACTTTTAAAGGAAGAGAGGAGACTGTTCAAGTCCTCCAAGAAGGTACACCAAAAGCCACATCTTTTCAATTTCCAAAAAAAGAAATATCATTCTTCAAAAATACGCCCCACTTGAGATAATGAAGAATTAATAAAAAAGAAAACCTTTTAAATTCTTCATGTGGCGCCACCCTTAAAGCCCCCCTTTTAAAACAACTTGAAGTTAGTTCCTTAGGCCAAGGGGTCAACTGCAAATTAGAATAATTTTCCTTTTTAATGAAGAGATTCATTAAAATAATATTTTTAAACGGCCCAGGCTTAGTACTAAATACTGCTTCCACTGATGTGATGAACTAAAGGTTGACAACTGCTAACTGCCAAAAATAGTATTTACTATAAATAGTAAATACTGAGGAAAGATCAAAAAACCTCCAAACGGAAATCTCTAATTTGTACATCCGAGTAGCCTATGGATTTCCAGAAATAGACTAAATCCAAATGAAGAGCATAGGGCGAAAATGGGGACATCATAGTCCGCCCTTCCTAAAATTGCTTGTCCTCAAGCAATGCCACAACATTACAAACTGATCCCACCAAATCAAATAGGATCCCGGGGTCCCATGTCCATCTCTGAAAAGTCCCACCATGTTGATGCTGCACTACTCTGGTCATACAAATGTAGTCATTGCACCAAAACAACACAAACCATTCTTGCAACCTCCAAGAGATAACATGCCTGAAATTCAAACTGAACAACATGGAAGGATTTGAATCGAAATCAAGCAGGGTCTCATACCCAATAAACTCTGAAGAATTGGCATCTGCAATGTCAATGTCAATCACCATACTGAGAACAAAGAAGAATAATCTAAACAACTCAAAATTATTTTTATCAAAATAACTCCTCAAAGCTTCAACCCGAACCAAAACAACAATTGTGACTTCTTCATAACTATTTGCAAAGGAAAAAACAACCCTTTTCAAAGTCATGGCAGTTGCATCCTCAAAGCTCCTCAAGGATGTATAATGCCTCTTCTGAGTGATTCTGACATATTCAAGAATATCTCTAGAAACTTCCACCAATCTCTTCCCCAAAGTCTCAGAAGGTTGAACCAAATCAAGTAAAGGTTCGCTGCTCCAAACATTAGTGCAAGAGATTATACAAAGAAAACCACCTGAAAAGAACTTAAACACCATCCAAGTCTGATCTGTAGCACTATGAAACATCATTTCCCACCTTTGGAACCAAAAACCATCATTGATAAGATATTGAGAAGAGAAAAAATGAGTATACCATCTGCCCATGAACTCTGAAGTGAACCACTCAAAAACTGATTTTAGGAAAATCAGGGTGCAAAGAGTCAAACGACAGCTGCAACACTGGGAATCAGCGTCCATAATATCACAATTGTTCATGCCCAAGGCTGGAGGCATTCCCTCAAGAAACTCCAACCCATCATTGAACCATCTTTTGTTTGAAGTATCTCTCCAATCCACCAATAGATGAACCAAAGGAATCATCAAATGATTGGTAAAGATGGGAGCAACATCAAAGATTCTGAGAATTGAATCCTTATCTCTCCAAAGATCCTTTTTTCTACTTGCAGCAATCTCCATCAAGCCATGTTGAAAATTCCAAACATGAATTCCCAACCAAAAATAAATTCCAACACTTGGGAAAGAATTTCCAACATATCTCCAAGAGCTATAGTGAAAGTCTTGAGCACACAAATCAATGTAATCAGCTACAATCATCAATACAAAGTTCGAACCTTCCATGACCAACATTTTAGAATAATCACTAATCAACATGCGCAATCTAGAAACCAAAGGGGTAAGCCTGAAAATCCTCCCACAATTTGATGCATATTTCTAAGACTTGACCAAATCAACCCTCGTAGGATAGATGGTACTCTTCCATTGGTTAATGTTGGGTGAAGACCAACTAGTTCAAGTTTGGACATCATTAAATGCTCATTTACTAACCATCCCCAAAGAGTGTTGCTTGACATATAGAACGGATCCACCAACATTAATTCATGCTTGACTATAAAATCATGCATGTCAAAACCATAAAACCTCTTACCAATGCCAATCACATAGAAATTTTCAATCACCACATAATTTAACAAATCATGTGAAGATAGAGGATTATTGTACACCATCATAGAAACAATATTTTCTTCATCCTTTTCATTGGTGTCATCATCGAATTCATGCACATCTTCTTCATTCATTTGAGGATGCTCATCATTAGTTGCTGATCCATATAATGTAACGTGATGAATACCACACACATTACCAATCACTACATCTACCTCATGGCTGCAAGCTATTCCTTCTTGTGGCAATTCTTCGTCCCTAATCAAGAGCTCACACTCTTGATATCCCTTCCAATTACCATCATCATATTGAATCTCTTTTGCCTTATGCATTGTTTCAACATTATGGAATTCATTTATTCCTTCAACTATTTGCTCGATCTCCATTAGCCTTGTATTAGCTTCTTGTTCCATAAATGTGGCTGCAATAGGAAACTGGTTTTCTGTTTTGCATAAAGAATGATGAGCTAAGGTAAGATCAAGGCAAAGCCTATCAACCTCTTTCTCCTTCTCTTGATAGGCACCATAGGTCTCCTCTGCAAACTTAATGGCATTATTCCTATCAAAGAGCAAATGCAAATAATCTATCTTAATTGCCTTCAATGCTTCTTTGATGGTTTGCATTTCGGACAGAGTGTCTCCATCCTTAACTCCATTCTGTCTCTCTTCCAATTGGAACTTCCAATAGAGTTCTTCAATACAACTGTGGGTGCTATCAATTCTTGATAACACTTTAACAATTTTCTCTTCTGAAACCAATAAGTTATCCTTCAAAACTTGCAGCTCTTTAGGCCCTTGATAACAATCAGCAAAGAAGCTTTGCTCATTAAACAACAATTTTTCTGATTCATTTTTATTGACATGATTTTCAAAATCAGCCTCCTTCCTATCCTTTTCACTCCATAATTCCTGAATAGAAGGCTTGTCAATAAATTCTTCAAACAAATTAGTATCTCTATCTTGACCTCTCAAGTTCTTATACTCTTTTTGTGTGTAATTTTGAAAGGCACCCAAACCCTTTTCTGATTTTAAAACTTCGACATAAGAATTCACGTACTTATTGGCATTTGCTGCAAGTTCTCCTCCAATGACCTCAACATATCCTGCAATGCAAACTGAATTTTTCTCTCCATCAGGATCAAAGGAGAATTTATCCCACTCAGGTTCTTTATCATACCTTGGTGACATCACGCCTAGATCCCACTTGTGAAAAGTTTGACTGTAACGATCATCAGGGAAGAAATCATCATGCTCCTCTTGGATTGTTGACTCTTTGAAAGAATCACTTCCTATTCCACTTAAACTGAAATCTTCATCTATAGCTTCCTCCACGGGCGTAGTTTGATAATCAAACCCAATACCATCCATGCCACTATCATTGTATTGGAAAGAAGAATCATCAAAGCTGGCTGCTTTGAAAATATCATCATTCTCTACTTCCATGGACCTTCCATGAATAGGTATGTTACTGATTTCATCATTAGTAGCCCCACAGATAAGAAGGAAATTTTCTTTTTCATATAGTAGCTCTATAGGTTCATCTCTTCCTTCTTCAACATGTTCTTTATCTGAAAATTCAAGTAAGCCAATTTGATAAACTCCATGTTCTCCCGAAACTATGGTTGCTTCTTGACCCTCTTATGTTGAATACATGGTCAATTGCATACTTGTAGATTCTTCTTGGGATTCTGCTACCAAATCCACGGGATGCCAAATTTCAGTCTTTTCTTTGGTGAAGGAATTCTCCACATTATTTTGAATTGTCTTCATTAAAATGGGCTTCAATTTCTCCTCACATTGATTGAGCAAATCATGTAACAACATATCAGCAATAGGAGAAAGTTTTTCTTTTTTTTCATATACTTCCAAAAAGAGTGATTGGACATTCGATGGAATTTCATCTACCTCTTTAATAGTGAGAACAAGAATATTCTTTACTGCTGCCATAACACTTTCTTCTTGTTCACTCCAAGTGGATACGAAAAGGTAGTAGATCAAGTTATCAATTTGATTATGCATTTTCAAGTCAATTAGCAAGTTACTTGTCCTGAGATCTGAAAATGTCTTCAAGATAGCAGCTCTTCTAGGAAATTGACTGCTACAGGTTTCATCAAGATCTTGGAAACTTTCAACAATCTTATGAAGAATCTTCTTCATAATTTCATTTTCATAAGGCATCAATGGTGCTACAATCCTTATAACTTCACTAAAGCATGAAGTAACCAACAAACTTATTTCTTCCTCTGAATGCCCTATCCAATAGGGATGAATCAAGGCAGTTACTACTGGAGATAATGCCTTCTTCCATAATTCATTAGGAGATTGTTGGACTTGGCTCAAACGATTTTCCAACTCGGACAATATACTCACTTCTTCACCTCTTGTCTGACATTCTTCATTGAGCCTTGCACCTGCAATGGAAAGTGACCTTGCCAATCTTCTTTCCTCTTCATAAGCCATAATCAAATCTGACTTCTCATAGTTCCGGGACCTTAGATAACGTAATATCTTCGGTAATTCTGAAATTCAAACTGAATTCAGTTCTAACCTCTTGTGTAGAATCTGATTTCTCTATCACTCATCTGACAACTGAGCTCCATTTTTCACAGGATGGCAGGAAAACAGGCTCTGATACCACTGAAATATTCTCTCTCAATTTTTCCTTGTTTTTATGAACATTTACAATAGAAGCAATCACCCGTTAAGGTTAGCATAACCCAAAACGTACATGAAAGAACTCTAACCAAGAATGCGCCCCAAAACCACTTAAGGAGGAGGGGCGGGCATATGGTCAGAGGACCCCTAGGATCTACTGAATCAATAAGTATGAGAATTATACTTGAAAGAGAAATACTAAACTCGACACCAAACATGTGCACTCAAGATCCTTTGACAGGCGAGGTGCTAACATATGGTGGAGTTCTACTGCTGAATTGAAAGAGACAAGGCGGATAACCAACCAAAGAACTTTCCACGCTACCACCAAATAGTGGGGGGAAAAATGATTACAAATTTAATACTTCTTCTGCTGCGGTAGGCATCTACTGAAGAGTGGGGATTCACCACTTGAAAGTGGGCATGAAAGATATTACAAACAAAATTATCCACACTGGCGGTATACCATCCAGGGGTGCTTTAATGTGAAGTTATTAAAATATTGCAGCAACAATTAAACTGAAACAGTACTACTGTTAACAACTTATACAAATAAAGAGAGCTGCAAATTACAAGGATTTCACAATCAACTCGAGCACCAACAGTATAGAATGTTTACAATTCATAACATAACAAGAATTGATGAAGAAAGATAGAAGAAGCAAACTGAAACAAGTCTAAAATGAAAACAACAAAACTGGAAATGCATTACCAGCAACTGTGGCTCACTAAATTGTACATAACTTCAACAAATCTTCTTTGAATGGCGTGATATCAAATGCGGCAGCTACTAGGAGTAAAGGCGCCCATGTTCCAACTCACAAACTGTACCAAAACCTCCATATTAATTTAGCATGCATCCCAAGGTCAATTCTGGAAATGTACAACCTTCATAAAGGGTGAATTTTCTTTTAAAAATCAGAAAATCGTTATTAAAATCTGCAACTCCTTGGAGAGGGTCGCCCAAGGCATAGGATCATAATGAGAAGATACCCATAACAGAAATAAAATCAACAAGAGAGCTGTGAGCAAAAACACCAATCAGCCATAACAATAACAACTCCAAAACTGAAATTATCACCAAAAACTTCAACTGTGAGGCTCAATCTGCTAGTCTGGATGAGAAGTAGTAATAAGAACCTACTAGGTGTTATCTTTCAAATACGAAATTGGATTGAACTAGGAGGTCAGCATTCCTCGAAGTAAGAAACAAGTTGTCATTTTGACAGCATAACAATAGCATAAACATTGGATACCAAATGCTGGAGCCAAGCTTCACTTAAAGGAAGAGAGGAGACTGTTCAAGTCCTCCAAGAAGGTACGCCAAAAGCCACATCTTTTCAATTTCCAAAAAAAGAAATATCATTCTTCAAAAATACGCCCCACTTGAGATAATGAAGAATTAATAAAAAAGAAAACCTTTTAAATTCTTCATGTGGCGCCACCCTTAAAGCCCCCCTTTTAAAACAACTTGAAGTTAGTTCCTTAGGCCAAGGGGTCAACTGCAAATTAGAATAATTTTCCTTTTTAATGAAGAGATTCATTAAAATAATATTTTTAAATGGCCCAGGCTTAGTACTGAATACTGCTTCCACTGATGTGATGAACTAAAGGCTGACAACTGCTAACTGCCAAAAATAGTATTTACTATAAATAGTAAATACTGAGGAAAGATAAAAAAACCTCCAAACGGAAATCTCTGATTTGTACATCCGAGTAGCCTATGGATTTCCAGAAATAGACTAAATCCAAATGAAGAGCATAGGGCGAAAATGGGGACGTTACATCACTTCAAACAAAATCAAGTACAAATTGAAAATCTTTATTAGATGGAGCACACTATCAATCCTTGTTTGGAATTGCACTAAAAGGCTAGAGGGGTTTTCATCCTTGAAAGCAACAATATCAGAGGGTTTTCATCCCTGGAAAGAAAGAAGAACTCACATTCACTCTTGGAAAATGCAAGTGTTTGAATGAGTCAGAAGATCCTCTTTGAAAACAATCCTCCCTTTCATAATTTTTTGAGGAAATAATATAGTATTATTATCATTTTCTAAATTATTCCCTCAAATTTATAAAAATATAATAAAACATCCTTTTTCACTCACCTTTTGTACCTCGGTTTTAGTGACACTTTATTCATTCACTTATAGTGACCTTTTCAAATAATTAAATATAAGTTGTTTTTTAATTTATAACTCGAAGTTACTTTTCAACAAGTTAATTTGATTATTTAATTAATTTCTCTTTTTCCACCACTCATTAGCTAGTTGGATTTTTTTTGAGAAAATAGGCTAAGGGTCTTTAGCAAACTTATGCTAGAGAAGTGGACATGACACATTTTGGTTTTCCGATGAGTATTTTATCAAATAGGGATTCAAGGTTTTAAGGGAAGTTTTGGTGTTCCTTGTGAGAAAGATGGATGCCTATTTGAAAAGGTACATTGCTTTCCATCCCCAAATGAATGGGCAAACAAAAATGGTTAATAGAATGTTGGTTCAGTTGTTAAGAGAATACAATTAGAGGCATTTTAAAAATTGGGATCACAGACTAGCATACCTACAACACTCCTACAACTAAGAAATAGATGTTTCTACCAATTTGTCATCGTTTGACGCATGCTTTGGCTACCTACCTCCTAGTCCTTTGGATGTTCTTGCAAGATAGTCACATAAGGATGGAAGAAATGAAGACTTGGAGGGTTTCAAAATACTAGAAAGTTCATTGAACATATTCAATAAAATACATCTTCAAGTGCAAGAAAAATTAAAAGAGAATCAAGAGAAGTACAAGAGAAGACATGCTCAACAATGTGTTGATCATAGGTTCAAGGTGGGTGATAGAGTGTGGGTTGTACTTGGGAAAGTGTCACATTCCCATAAAATTAACTTAAAAGACATGTACAATCCGATTGTAGTTTGGACTATGGTGGGAACTTGTCAACTATGATGTTTTATTTTGATTGTGTGTGTGTGTACATAAACAATTAAGATGATGATTTTTGATGACTCTAATTTATTTGACTTTACATGGACTATGGAAATATCTAGTCTATTATTCTTTAACCTTTTTCAATCAAATATGTATGAATGTGTTTATGACTAACTTGGACTAATCTCTCTTTGTTGAATTTTGTGAGAGGAACGTTTGTCCATTTTGCAGGTAATAGGGTGCAAGGTGATGTAGATTTGTGGCTTTGTCAAGGAGGAAGAGTCCCAATGCCAACTCCTTGCCAAAATTGTTTGAGTTTACGCCTTGACCCAATTATAGCTTCAACCAAAATGTAAGTACACTATATGTAATTGTGATGCTTAGTAATGGTAATTGGTTAGAGTCTGTAGGTCTTGTTAGTATGTATGTTTAGTAATTGATGTAGGTCCTCTTGAATATATTACCCTCAATACACATTCATTGATAATTATTATTAAATAATTATAATAATAATATCAAATTGAAATAATGCTTCTTAGCGACTATGCAATATTTATTTTATGAGTAATATAAACACCTAAATATGTAGGTATATTTAATATAGATATATATAAAATACTACTATTAATAAATTGGTAATTCTAAACGAATTACATAGTATGGGCTTCTTATAAAATAAAATAGAACTAACATATAAACAATGGAAAGAAAAATTCAGCTGCCTATCATGGGCTGAAGATGGCTCAATCTAAAGGTTTTAGGAAGGTCTGGATTGAGGGTGACTCCCTAAATGTTATTAATAACCTAAAGAAGTCTAACCCCTCCCCTCCTCCCCACCCCCCTTTGTGGACGGTTGAATCTCTCATTCTGGATGCTGTGGATATCTTGAGCTCCTTTGGCTTTGATCAATGCTTCATTTCCCACATCTTTAGAGAGGGAAATTGTCTTGTTGATGTTTTTGCTAACATTGGGGTTAATGAACATATGGTATGGGAAGGGAATGACCCCCTCCCCATCAAAGCCCTTACAAGTTTAAATCATGATTTACAAACGTGCTAAGGAGGGGGCTCTTTTCATCATTGGGTTATATCACATGAGCATTATTATGTGGCAGATTAAATCTAGGTGTGATCTCCATTCTGGGTTCGCCTTGTGTTTTTCTAATTTGACTATCATCCGTAAGGAGCGGCTTTCAAGATTAATTATTGCTCACTGCCACCTTACCTCTCCCACACGGATTGTGGGTGGCTCTAATGATTTAATCTTCTTGAGGCTTCTTCTAATTCTCTGCAAGTCTTTCAAGCTATTGTGGTTTTTGGTTGCTGCGATAATGGGTGGTGAACGGAATAGAGCTGAACCTGTTTCCTATGACTCCTCGAAGACCAATGAGAAAGTTTGGGAATGGTTGCAGATTGGGGGAGTTACTCCATACATGGAGAGACTCCATGGGCATGACCCTAAGACGACACGAGCCTTCGTTCAGGGATGGCAGAACAGAGTGTTGAAGCTTGGTGGGATTGAGTTTAACATTACTGAAGATCTTATTGCTGAAGTTATGGGTCTTTCAACCGAGGGAAGGAAATTTTACAGAGATAAGGAGTCGAGTGTAGCCATGGAAATTTTCTTCAAGGATGATGAAAGGAATAGATTGGAGAAGGCGAAATGAGGGGGATACCTTCGTAGCTCGATCAAGGTGATTTGGGGTGACGTTGCTGAAGAAATTATGAGGTACTTTACGCTTGATGGGCGTTTTTCTGTTTTATTTGGGTACCATTTTGTTTTACTCAATCATTTCAGGCATAAGTAAAAGGTTTCCTTTCCTTTTTATCTGCTTGTTTCCCTAGAGTGTGGTATTAGAGACCATAGATGAAACCCCAAGAATCTTGTTGTCCACGAGGGTCTAATCCTCCTAATCTCTGAGTATGCTAAGTCCTACATTGTTCCTGATCAACCTAAGAGGGTTACTAAAGGCCGACAAAAGAAGCTTGAATCGAAATATGACACTAGGTCTGAATTGGGGTCCGCTAATGAGGAATATGAGCTCGGTTCAGATGCCCCTATGGAGGTCTATTCGGAGCCTCCTGCTTCATTTGAGGGTAAGAGTATTAATAAAGGGAAATTGCCCCAAACCCCTAATTCTAAAGATTATGCAATGGGTAGCGATGAGGTGGCAAGAATTTGAAGGGTGATTCCTCGGGTTTGAAGAAAGGGAAGAAAAATGCCGTGAGGGAAAAGGTTGGGAATCCCCCTTTGTTTGGTTTGAAGAGGAAGGTAGGTTTGAAGGTCGGGAGCTCCCAAAAGAAGTCTAAGTTGAATGTTGGCCCAAATCAAGAGGAGACTATTAGTATTGGTGCTAAATCCCCCAATGTTGAGCCTCTACAGGTTATTGGAGGTCTGGATAATGCGAAAGTGTAGGAACAAGGGATGAAGGAGCAAGAAAAGGGGAGGAGCGTGGCTGACGAAATTGAAAGTTCGTTACGCAAGATCAAAGTTCCTATTGCTAGTCAGA
This sequence comes from Sequoiadendron giganteum, assembly GCA_007115665.2. Lineage (NCBI taxonomy): Eukaryota > Viridiplantae > Streptophyta > Pinopsida > Cupressales > Cupressaceae > Sequoiadendron > Sequoiadendron giganteum. The sequence goes on along the minus strand of CM021103.1, from coordinate 150,931,685 downwards.
AAGGGAAGGATGTTCTTGAGAATGAAAATATTAGTAGGGATTCCCTAGAGGACTGGGCGGATGATAGGATGTCTTCAGTTGCAACAGGGAGGAGTTGCCCAATGTGTTGGGGTTGGCGAAAGATGGTACTTTAACTCTCTTCAGGGTTTTTAAGTGGGCATTCAATGAATTGAATCTCACAAATTTTGTGGTCTGGTTAATAAAACTAGGGAGTCCTCTACTCCCACGAAACCTTTTGTGCAGACCCAAATTAATCAACTTGTTGATGTGATGAAAATTTTCACTGATGGGATGTTGAAGATGAAACAAGCTTTTGAATTGAGAATTGCGGCTCTGGAAGACAAATTGGATCGTGCTTATTAGAAGCTGGACAAGGTTGTTGATGTTAGTAAGTCTGCTATGAAAAATGAAGCTAAGGTTTTGTGTTTCCTAAATGAGAAAGCGAGGCAGTGGTTGGGGGAAGCATCTAGCGGGAAGGATGTTGTTGATGATGCGGCCAACATCCCTAGTGTTTTGATTAAAGGGGTTAGTGAGAAGGGTCCTCGTACTAGGACTTGTAACAAAACTAAGTTGAATGCTGGGATCCCTGCCAAGGAGGTCACTAAGGTTATGAATGTGCACCAGAAGATTATTGACAGTGATATGGAAGCGGCTGATATCTTGAAGAACCTGTAGTCCTTTGTTTATCTTCCTCTTTTTGGCAGCGGTTTTGCTGGTTTTTTGCTGCTTGTTGGTTGCTCGTTATGTCTTTGTTTACTTGCTTATGTAACAATCTTTCTTGTAAAGGGTTTCGGGGCCCCTTCAAAACTTGTTTTACCTTTAATCAAAAACAATGGAAAGCAAAAGATTTGCCAATTTTTTTTCTAAAATTTCTTGTCAAAATGTCATGTCCCCAGATTTGGAACCCTAAAATGTAAATACAAAAGGAAATAAATATATATAAATAATTACAACTTGAATATTGTTATAATTATAATTGTCACAGACAATATTATAATTATAATTATTATATTATCGATATTAAAATATAGACATTAACAATTTGAATAGTATAATCACTATGATATAAAAATATATATATATATATATATATATATATATATATATATATATATATATATATATATAGATTAATATAAATAAGTTAATCATATAAAACACCACAATCAATATAATATAATAAATATTAAAAGATATGAAATTAATATAAAATTGTAATCAGGAGATTATACTATAATCACAATTATTATATATACACTATAGTTATTAAAATATAAGTATTGACAATTTAAAGATGAATATTAAATATATATAAAATGGATATGAAGGACAAACATAAAATAATATTATTATCAAATATAATTAAACAATTATTATATTTTGATATAAAATCATTATAGAGACTTTACATCGAGCATGTAGTAAGGTGGGATATACTTCTTTTGAAGGCAATATCGATATATTATTCTTGTCATTCTTCTTGTCCGAATTCTACCATTGTGGAGGCTGCATCAATTGGCAAATATGGCTATCTGTTATATCTATTGGGGATTATGATTCGATAAGTCTTTGGGCGCTGTAGTAAAAAGATTGTCGGGTTTTAGTTTCGTCTTAGGCATAGCATATACTTCCTCCTCTGCATTCACCACTTCAGATGGTAGCACCAATAATACAGATGCTTGATCATAAAAGTGATATTGGACCATTTACTCACTAGCGGACAAACACAAGAGGTGCATTGAAGAGAAAATGACAGTGTGGAGTATTTGTATAGTTCATTTCAATTCTCAAAATTGAGTATTCAGTTTCAATCAACGAGAAGCATCAATTATTGGTAGTGATCGAACCCATTAGCGAAGCAGGCTCTAATACCCCTAACAACGAATAGTGAAAGATTAGTGTAAGGCAGTGATTTGGTAGGATGGCCGATTATGTTTACCAAATAATAATTAATCGGTACTAAACACTTGACGGTTTGGATGGTCATCGCACTCCAAAGAGGTGCTTCTCTTATAGATGAGGCATAGACATATAAAAAGGTGTTAAGAAGTGAAGAGAAGGGAGAAAAGGGGGAGATATATATTATATATGGTATTCATGGAGATTGGTATGTAAGGAGTTAGAAGAGATATCAGGAACTGAGTTTAGTATATATATATATACATCTCAGAACAGCAGATCCAAAAGTTCTTAGGAGCCATAAGCATCGATAAGGGAATGAATGTATTATTCAATCAGGAATTTGAAAAGGCATCATTGGCTGGAAATAAAGAGGTTCTACAGAGCAGTAGCTTGGAGAAATACGGATATTTGCATAATTGATTAACAATAAGGAGATAAGTATTTATGAATTTAAATAATAAGTTAGATAAATGTTTGTGCATTTGAATAATGATATTGATAATACATCATGGGTTTAAATAATAGTATAATTAATTATAATTCATGCATGATATTATGTTACCTAATTCTTTATTGATGACATTCGGAATAATGAATCATGCATGCTACTAGTTATCTCATAATGCTGCTGATATGTTGCTTTATTGACATTACGGTATTGTAATCCGATTATACAATAATGATGCTTGCAACAATTATTGAGCCTTATAAGTAATCATGATTATTTAATAGAAAAATGAATAGATTTATGAATGTCTTTAACCTATGATTGATCAGGAAAAGGAGGAAAACAATATAGTCTGAACGCTAAACCATCATCAGAGGATATCTTCATAAAATCAGGGCAAGATTAAGGGTTATCCCAAAAAGGGGACATTACAGTGGTATCAGAGCATAATCTTGCCATCCTGTGGAAGAAAATTGAACAAGAAGGATCCATTGAAGATTATATATCTGAATTTCAAAGGCTATCAATAATGGGACAATGCCCAAGCAAAGAGGAAAGGAGCACTTTCATGGGAAGAAGAATGCAAAGAACTACACCACAACTGAAAGGAGTTGAGCCAACAAGACAATGAAGACCTCTTCTAGATATGCCACCCAAGACGGGACAAGATGAGCCCACTTGGGCCAAGGGGGAACTTGCCTCTTGGGTATGCGAGGGTACTGCCTTTGGGTCTAGAGGAGTTAATACACCAAGTGTCCTATAATGGCGGTCATTACGAATGATAATAGGTGGACCTTGTGTTCGATTATGGTGGTCATTGCGACAGATGGCAGACATTGCGTCTGATGGCGAACATTGCGTCTGATGGCGGATATTGTGTCCGATGGCGGACATTGCGTCCAATTATGGCAGTCATCGTGACCGATGGCAGACATTGCGTTCGATAATGGCGGTCATTGCGACCGATCGCAGACATTGCGTCCGATAATGGCGGTCATTGCGACTGATGGAGGACATTGCTCCAATAATGGCGGTCATTGAGACCAATAATGGAGGTCATTGCGACCTATTGGAGGACATTGCGTCCTATAATGGAGGACTCTTTCTATAGAGGGAACTAAGCAAACCCAAGAGGCTAAATCATAAGAGGAAGGGAAAGAGTTGGCATGATGGATCCTAAGCTCCCCATCAAGTCATGCTCCCTATACTATCTTACGGTTGAACCCTCCTAGGTGTTGTGACCTTTTCACACATCACCCCATCCAAGATGGGGATCCTAATTTTTGCTCCATTTTGGTCTTTTGGCTTTGGTTCTCTCTGTCTCTGATCCTTTGTCCTTCCGGGGATGTCCCGTCTTTTGACCTAGATTGAAATGATTGCCAAGTCTACGAAATTAGGGTTTCTATCCTTCAGGCTTGTTTGAGGTCAAATTGAGTTATCAAGGTAAAATCTGAGTGCAACAGTACAGTAAAGGAGGCTCAAGGCAGGATCCCACTAAAATCTTACTGGAATCTAACAACTTACTATTTTTAGTAAGTACTTAATTTGAGGTCTTTCCCTCAGGATTTCAGGATTCTAACTACTTCAGTACATTCAGGCAGCTTCAGAGCACCTACACATGAAATTTCAACAGATTTAGACAACTGGCTATTTTTAGCAATTCAGCCTTCGGATGCTATTTTCAGGGTTTAAACGTATGATTCTCCAATGCATGACTGGAGAATGGATCTGGGTTTTCCAAGACCTTCGTGGCGATATAACATGCAAACCGAAATGGTGACTTTGAGAGTTTAGCCTTCAGAGGCTATTTTTAGGGTTTTCACGCAGAGTTTTTCAACGCATGTCCGGATGTTCCTCATGGGTTTTTCGAGAGCTTCGCAACGATATGACATGCAAGCAGAATTGATCACTTTTCTGGGACTTACTATTTTTAGGCAGTGCCAGCACATTGACTAGTTTTCTGGGTTTTTCTGGGTTTTTTGAGATCCCATGAGCACTGTGACATGCAAACTCATCCGACATCAGATTGACCACTTTCCGGACACTTACTATAAAAAGAAGCTTCAGCCCAGCGGTTACCCAACACTTCAGTCCAGCAAGCAGAGTGACAAACAGTAGGAATCAAGAGGATCAAGAGTAGTCTCGAGCGCCTACAAGTCAGATTAGGGTTTCCCCTGCTATGTCTAAAAATAGATGGAATGAAATACAGAGATGTCAAAACGAAGCACGCCACCGGGACCGACATCTTTCAGGCTGCCTACTGGCAAAATTTGAACACGATCCGAATACTTACTATTTATAGTAAGTCATCTCATGGCTAAAAATAGCAGGTACTGTGCCAGAGACATATGTAAACAGGTCACTCATAGCATCAAGAACAACTAGAGAAACTTTCAAAGCAAATAGAGATACAAATTTGATCAATTTTAGGGTTTGCTAAAAATAGCAAACCAGCGTGGGCAGAGGATATAAACAAGGTAGAAAAGTTAGTAAAGGCACAGCCATGCCAGCTCCAGCTCAGAACAGGATGGAGTGCAAATAAAACCCTAATTCCTCTGAGTTTGCTAAAAATAGAAAGCCAAGGAGTGGCTAGGGCGTTGTGATGTCCCCGAGTGGGCCCCTAGCGGAAGGTGACGTAGGTCTATCCATGCGGTTTGTCCCAGCCACGTGTCCGGGGTCCTCGTTGGGGAGGCCTGCCCTGGGGTTGCCCCCTTAACGCGGGAAGGTGTCGTTCACTACGAGTCCGGGCTTTTGGTGCAACGGTTACTAACTTGGTATCAGAGCCGGAGATCTCGAGGTCGAGACCCGCGAAGCGTGGTGGGCTGTGATGTCCTCGAGTGCCAAGTTAGTAACCGTTGCACCAAAAGCCCGGACTGGTAGTGAACGGCACCTTCCCTTGTTAAGGGGGCAACCCCAGGACAGGCCTCGCCGACAAGGACCCCGCATACAAAACGCGGCTACGCACCTTCCGCTAGGGGCCCACTCGGAGACATCACGATTATAACCAGCACCAAAAGCCCGACCGGTAGTGAACTACACCTTCCGCCAAGGGGCAACCCCAGGACAGGCCTCGCCGACGAGGACCCCGGACACGTGGCTGGGACAAACCGCGCGGACAGACCTACGTCACCTTCCGCTAGGGGCCCACTCGGGGACATCACAGCCCACCACGCTCCGCGGGTCTCGACCTCGAGACCTTCGGCTCTGATACCAAGTTAGTAACTGTTGCACCAAAAGCCCGGACTCGTAGTGAATGACACCTTCCCGCGTTAAGGGGGCAACCCCAGGGCAGGTCTCCTTGACGAGGACCCCGGACACATGGCTGGAACAAACCGCATGGACAGACCTACGTCACCTTCCGCTAGGGGCCCACTCGGGACATCACACCCACGCGCTCCGCTGGTCTCGACCTCGAGACCTCCCGATAATTAAGTTAGTAACGTTGCACCAAAAGCCCGGACTGGTAGTGAACGGCACCTTCCCGCGTTAAGGGGGCAACCCCAAGACAGGCCTCGCCGACGAGGACCTCGGACACGTGGTTGGGACAAACCGCGTGGACAAACCTACGTCACCTTCCGCTAGGGGCCCACTCAAGGACATCACAGCCCACCACGCTCCGCGGGTCTTGACCTTGAGACCTTTGGCTTTGATACCAAGTTAGTAACCATTGCACCAAAAGCCCAGACTGGTAGTGAACGACACCTTCCCGCGTTAAGGGGGCAACCCTAGGGTAGGCCTCCTCGACGAGGACCCCGGACACGTGGCTGGGACAAACCGCATGGACAAAGGGGCCCACTCGGGGACATCACAACCCACCACGCTCCGCGGGTCTCGACCTCGAGACCTCCCGGCTTTGATACCAAGTTAGTAACCGTTGCACCAAAAGCCCGGACTGGTAGTGAACGGCACCTTCCCGCGTTAAGGGGGCAACCCCAGGACAGGCCTTGCCAACGAGGACCCCGGACACGTGGCTGGGACAAACCGCACGGACAGACCTACGTCACCTTCCGCTAGGGGCCCACTCGGGGACATCACAGGCGTTGAAAATGTATAAGTGATAATTGGTATGGAGCCACATAAAATACGCCTGAGGTAAGGATAAAATTTGCTAAGGGTGGAATTTCCTTCACACACCCTAAAATGCGCCTTCAAAGATAAAATGGAAGTGGCATATGCTAAATGCGCCCAAGATTTCCCTGAGCAGGGGTCAAATGCGCCCACTTGAGGCAAGGACATGGTAGAATTCACTAAGGCATGGAAATTCCTTGAGGACCCCTCAAATGCGCCCAAGGATGGAAGCAACATAGACTAAATGCGCTCAAGGAAGGTGAAGAGTCACCCAAGGTGTGGGAATTCCTTCATCACCTCTCATATGCGCCCACATTTTCCTCCTCCCTATAGCAAATGCGCCCAAGGTGGCAAGATAGAAGGTAAAACGTTGAAGTGTTGAGGAAGTGCGCTAGACTTGGGGAAATCCCTCTCCACACCCTCAAATGCGCCCAAAATTGGAAGTTGCCTAGGTGAAATGCGCCTAAGGTTGGAAGTGTCATGTGTAATATGTGCCCAAGGTATTTTCCTCCTCCATGTGCTATATGCGGCAAGGGTAAAGGTGAAGCTAGGGGTGGCGTGATTTCAAAATGCTAAGGCTAGATAATTTTCCCCCCTCATGTGTGGTATGCCCCTAGAAGCAAAGAGTGATGCACAAGCTGAAGTACACCCCTCATGGGTAATCTAAGATGAATTTCTTGGAAATATTCCCTAAGGCAAATATTTGCTAAGGCGTAGAGGATAAAATGGAAGTAGACATGCTCAAATGCGCCCTTCAAGGGTGATGTGATTAAATTTAAAATAATTTTCTAAGGCATTTTCAAAGGTAAGAAATACGCCTAGGAGATGGTGCTAGAATTTCCAGAGGCAAGATGATATATGCCAGGCAGAGGGAAAGTTCTTCAGGAGAAAATCAAAGAATAATGCCAAGGTAGAGAAACTAGAGATTGCAGGTGTGGAAGACGTCCGGAGTAAAGAGAAATAAACTTGAGTAAAATTTTATTATTTTCCTCAAAATAATAAAAATTAAAAGTACCCCTTCATCCGGATACACATGGAAACGATGAATTCTGAAAAGAATTTCCTTCTGGGTATTGAACGTTTTTGATTGCAAGACCATTTGAATTTGTTCCATGCCTCGCTCATATCATTTTGACAGGAAATTTTGCCCGGGGCCTATTTTGATAGATTTCCTAAGGTAAGTCCAAGAATTTCTCTAAGGCAAATAAGGGAAATATGACTTCATGAATGAGATGTTTCGCTGGATGATTGAACTGAATAATTTTGCCAAGGCAAGGATGAGATAAATGACTTAACCAGTTAAAGTCGAAATTGATCAACAGAGTGAGTGATTTAATATTTTAAAGGATCAAATATGATGAGGCAGGCCTGTGCAAAGATGATGAAATTCATAATTCTAGAAGCTTGAGATTCTGATGCTTCGAATGACAAGTGTCACAATTGGAAAAGAGAGGGAAAGTGGGATTCGAAAATGTGCTAAGTATAGCCTCTGCTGGATTTCGAACGGGCTATAATATTCTGAGTCCTCTTCATTCTCCTCACAAGTTGCTGAATGCAGAGCATTTTCTGAAGTTGAAGTACGAGTTTGCAGAAATAAAATATTCTCAAGTTGTTGGAAGAGTTTGAATTTGTGAAGGAGGCTGAGTAGCAAGTTTGAAGTGGCTGAGACTGCTGAAGTACGAAGTTGCTGAGAAGTCCCAATCTGCTGTGAAGGGTACGATTTGATGTGCTAAAGCTGCAGTTGCTGAAGGCACGAATTTGTGAGGAGAGGCCCCAAGTTGCTAAAAAAAAAAAAAATATGAAGTTGAGAAGTCTTGAAGTTGCTGAAGTTCGAATTCGAAGAGTGAAACTACTGAAGTTGCTGAATGTGAAGTTCGAATTTGAAGAGCATTTACAAGTTGCTGAAAGAAGGTTTTTTTAGAGGAGAAGTACGAGTTTGAAGAGGAGTCTCAAGAACTGCTGCAAGTACAGAAATTTCACAGTTGAAGTAAAACGTTGAAGTGAACAAGACAGTTGAGGTTTGCAGCTGAAAGTGACAAATTGTTGCAACCCTTTTTATTCAAAAATCTGCTGACACCCTCAACAACGATTATTTTATTATCTTAAAATCTTGTTTTCTAACTCTCTTGCTCTTTTTGCAGAATGGCTGAATCAAGCAAAAGAGCTGCAGGCAGAAACAACCACATCGAATCCAGACAAGCAGTGATCAAGAAATTAAGTAAGTCCTTCCTGTCGGAATCAAAGTTATCATCGAAGTTGGGCAAGCTAACTGACACAAATTTAGGCTCGTTCAACCTGGAGGCATTCAGAAGGAGGATAATGGGGACTGGAGGCCATCACACATCGGTGACTTCACACAATATTGTCAAGAGTGGATTGTATGCAGCTGCCAGTTTCCCGCCAACTATCCGGTGTCCAGAACTCATCATGGAGTGCACCCACCACTACAACACAGAGCAGAGAACAATCACTTCGCCAGATGGCAAGATATTGGCCAACCTGACACCTGAAGCAATCGGGGAAGCGTTCGGGATTCCAGTTCATGAGAAGATGATCTATAAGTCAAAAGAAATGGCTGAAAGAATGTATTCATCCCATAGTTACAAGACTCGGACTCGGCAAGCCAATTTTTGACTCGGACTCGGACTCGGCAAGCCGATTTTTGATTCGGACTCGGACTCGGAGCCTAGACTCGCCCAAGACTCGGCAAAGACTCGGCAAATAGAAAAACCCTTGAAATTTAGAGATTTTTAAGGATTTAAAGCTTGTTTCATGCACCCTTTAGTGAATAAACCTCAAATACACAATAACATCATGAAATAGAAACTACTATGATCCTATACACAAACATATATCGATCACATAAGTATAAACGCAAATTTTAGCTGAAGGAAATAACACATTCAGATATATAAATATTGTCAAATGTATACAAAACTCATGGAATATGAAATCCATGGCATCAAAACAAATATCAAAACTAAAAAAATAAGTCTATGGCTCAGAAGAGCTTGCATTACTCATCCCAATATCACAACAAGTCATGCGCTAGTGTCTAAGTTAGGTCCTAGATGATGATGTAGCCATGATATTTGCTTGTGTCTCAATGATTGGTGTGTATATTCAAGTGAGGATTTTATTATTAAAATTTTATTGAAGCCTTCAAGACTGCATGTTTTGTTGTCTAATGTATGAATTTTGAAACAAGATAATCCTTGATTATGGCTTTGACTGTGAAAGATGCAAAGATTTGCAACAGGGGATATGTATTTTGTAGGTTTTTATGATCATGATTCATCATTGGCCTATAACATGCTTAGACCTATAGTTTGATGAGGGTTTGGGGGAAACGCCCCAACGGGGTCAAGGGGCAGTGCCCCTTGCGGGGGTCTGGGGGTAGCGCCCCCAGCAGGGTCAAGCGGGGGTCAAGGGGCAGCGCCCCTTGCGGGGGTCGAGGGGCAGCGCCCCTCGCGGGGTCCCGGGGCAGCGCCCTGGGCGCGCTCCCTGTCGCGATACAAGGCGGGGTCGAGGGGCGGAGCCCCCGCCACCAAGCCCAAATGAAGACCTTCAAAACCACACAAACCTTCATGGCGCACACCATTTATTTAAAAAATTTGAGAAAAAAAGAATGCAATTTTAAAAAAAAAAATTTAATCAAAATGGCCGAGTTTGGGGCACGAGACTCGGCGAGTCCGGCGAGTCCGGCGAGTCTCGGAGAGTACTCGGCAGCCGAGTCTCTGGGACTCGTTTAGGGTCACCCGCCTCGGGACTCGCGAGTACTCGCCGAGTTTGGGCGAGTCTTGTAACACTGATTCATCCATAGCTAACCGATGTGCTGATTTGATAAACACCAGGTGGATGATCAAGCCCAAGCCAACTCGTACAAAACTACCCAAACAGATAATCTCAGAGGACTTGAGACAGGAGTTTAGTGATCTGATTATGATGCTGAGCAGAGTTGGAGGGTGCCCCCAAGCGTTCATCTTTGAACCTTGGATGTTCTACTATGTCAACTTGGTACCAGAGGGAAAATATCACATGGATTGGGCACCGTTGATCAGTGACTCCATTCACGAGCAGCTCCGTGGTGTGAGAAGAACGAAAACATTTTATATGGGCTCTTATATTGTCTATATGGTGGCTCGCATGACAAAGTATAGGGGGATCTCTTACAAGGAACCAATTGGGTGTGGTTCCCATCAATTTAAAATACATGAGGCTTGTCCACAATTGCATTTGACAAGCACAACTAACTACAAAAGGGTCAATAACGCCTTCACTATGCATATTACGAGGACCTTGCAGCAGAGAACCCATCACAGAATATCCAGGGAAGCACAAGAGATGATTGAGAAATTCGGATGTTGGTTTATCCAATTTCCAAAGTTCACCTACATAAGGCTGCAAGTATTCTCTTCCTATCCTTATAGATTGCACCGGTATCCCACCAACAGAATAGTGATGCTGGAAGTATCTAGGCAACTCATTGCCTATGATAAGATTTGAAAGAAGAAGAAGAAAGGTGGACTTGGATTCCCAATTACCATGGGGAATTCAGATGAAATTTTCCCATCGCTGCAAGCAGCTAGGGAGACAGAAACTGAGCTCCAATTCTTCCACCTTTCCTACCACACCAGCAGGCACCACTACGATCCCCACAGGAACATCAGATGGATATTGTCAGAAGAGTTCAAGCACAAGGCACAGATCGAAGACTTTTGGGCGAGTGCAGTGGATGAGATCGAGATCAGGAAGAGAATGTTCTCTCGGATACCGTTGGTAATGATCAGAGAGTGCGAAATTGTCCCAGCGCCAGATCAGATTGAAGAGGACATAAACGTAGTACAGGCTGACTATGAGACAGTGAGAGATACGCCTCTACCACTCCCAGATTGGTCGGAGCCAGAGATCACCGACTTGGATACACTCTGTATCCCGGTCTTAACATTTACACGAAGTTGGGTGGAGAGGCATGTTAGCCGACTTAAGGGATGATCAATTCCCCTTACATATAATTTGATGGGAGATCACAGATCACCAACAGCTAGGGAGAGAAGGGAGGTGGATCATACTCTAGAGCCAAGAGGAAAAGAGCCAGTTCAGCCTGAGCCCTTGAGAGTTGAGGAGTCCTTGCATACGCCATCTCGAGCAGGCTCTCCAAGTTTATAGGAAGTATCATTGTTTGCTGATCAGAGGGAGAGATTACAGGCAGTGCAAGTGGCAAGTCAGCCACCCCGTAGAGAATCAGTGGGCCAGAGCATCAACATGCCTCAAGAAGATAATCAGCAAGAGACAGATGAGGGGACTGCCATGGATACTCAGTTTCAACAAGAGATTGAGGCAGCTCTCGAGGATGATGGCATTTCAGATCAAGATGCCCAGAGCTCAGGAGACATCGAGCCTGTTGATGATGATGAGCCTCGTTGGAACGATGGAAGAAATGAAGTTCACGAGGTAGAGGCCGAGGTTGAGCAGCCTTTTGTTATATCAGACATGCAGCAGGAGGTGCCAGAATGGCTAAGGGATAGGATGAGGTGTGATCCTATAGATGAGATTGATCCCGCAGTTGAGATGGAGGAGTTGTTACAGAGGATTAGCGCACCTCCAACAAACAAGAAGGCTAGGAAGTTCTCCAAAATATACACAGATGAGGATGGATCTCGAACTTTACATGTGGCAGTGCCTTGGGTAGAGTGTGATCGGGACGAGGCCGTTCCTGAAAATTATGTTGTCACAACTATGGAACTTGGCCGTCCTACTGGAGCACAAGTAGTAGAGGAGTGCAATAATTCCTATCGAGCACTCAAGGATAGATTGTGCTATGTTGAGGGCAAGTACAAGAAATTGAAGGTAGAGCACGAGACATTGATTGACTACGTGCAACACTTGTCCCATCCTTGTGGGCAAGAAAATTCGGCAATTGAGCTTCCAGCTGAATTTTCTAGAGAATCAATTAGTGGGTTAGAAGATTTGAAGAGAATGGCACAACAGGCAGACAAATGGGTTGCCAGCGTCCGTGTCGAAACATGAAAGTTTATGGAGGACCTTGCACATGCCTATCGGCAAGCCTCCAATATTATGGTAAGGATGGATGCAGTTAATCATGCTTGGGGTGAGGCGCGTATCTATCAGACGAGAGTTCTCCGCTTAGGGGCTTTGATGAGCATACCTCGACAGACTTTGGTTGAGGGAGGTGTTATTCAGTAGGGGGATAGATACGACTTCGCCGGATGGTACTCTTCAGTAGTCACAGGCCGAGGATTCTATGATGCATCACAAACAGATTCTGTTAGGGTCAGAAAGGCCATGACGAACATCTTAGATGGAATTCTCAACACCTTGGAGGCAATCTTTGCCAGGAGGTTGACTTCTGAAGAGATAACTGTAGACGGATTGAAGAACAGATTAACGCCATTCTTTTCTGAGGTGAAGACCTTCACATAGGATGACTTCGAGAACACTTCTACGTTCTCCAGTATCATACAGAACACCCAGGATGCCCTTGTTGCCTAGAAGAAATCTTGTGCCCGGCATGGGAAAACAGTTACAGTTTTAGAGTTTCAATTGGATCACATTCCTCCCATTTCGGATCAGGAAGTTGAGGCAGTATTGGCCAAGTTCATCAGGTTTGCACCCAGCAAGAAGGAGAAAGGAAACGCCCTTCTGGACGATGACCCTCTAGAAGGAGACGACGTGCATTGATGGCGGATAGTGGTTCATTGAGGAGGAGTGGAGGGCGCGTTCATTGCCCCACTCCTCTTAGTGGCGGTTTTTAGGGCTAAAACCCTAATCAGGGCTTAGGTGGCTCAATCTAAGCCTTCCATTGTATTTCAATCTAAGCCGTCCACTGGACTGGGCTAGATATAAAAGGGGTATCCCCCCTCATTTGTAAAATAGTTAGATATAGATCAGAGCTAGACAGAAATGAGAGATAGAGTCGAGCTAGATAGAAGTTAAAGTAGAGCTAGGAGTTAGCTTAGTTTGGAAAGGAAAGAAAGACTTTCCCTTTGAAAGCTTTGTAAAAGGTTGTTGTGTAAGACTTTCATAATTTAAGGATTTTCATTGATTGGTGATTTTATCTTGCATTGTGGGCAGTTGACGAGATCTTTTCGTCTTTCCAATTCAAGTAGAGTAGAGTAAAGTAGAGTTTGTTTTCATGCAAGTAGTGTTAATTGTGGAATGTGGCGTTGGTTTGAGCAAATCTTCCTGTATCCATACCACTAGCAGGCTTGCTGATGGTAAGTCTGCCCCTGCGTGGTCAACTGGAATTTCAACACCTAACTTCGATTGTGATTTGTGTGTTCACTTGCCTCATTGTGAAGGGGTGCGCATGTCGAATCACAATTTGAATATCTTATCCATCCTTTGAAGATTGCACCAGCTTTGTCAGAGTTGTCCAAAGGGGAGACGAAACAAAGTTTGGTTTGGAGATTGTTAAAGTCAGTCCTTACATTCCACCTTTAGAGATAGATTGTAGAATTCCTATCCCTATCTCCTTTAAATTCAGTATTTCCCTGTCCATTCAAATACCAGAGCATCATAGCCAAAACCTTTCATTTGCTTGAGTAAAGAAATCGAACAATTACATAAGTCCCCTTGGAATACCCAACATATTCACATCAACCAACTGAGTCTATTCGCAATAAAAGGAACCTTGGAGTCGAACGCATGAACTTTCACGCAATCTTAGCATGCAGAACACTTTGATCAAGAGAGAATAGAGTGACCGTTGGACATTTTATTCTGTGCTGGCGTTGTCATAAAACACACGTCAACACTAGGATGTTAGGGTACCTTGACTAACTTAATAATTGGCCATAAGTTTATTGACCTAGTTATGGGAGAACTACTAATTACTACTATTATGATAAATGATTGATTAAGATAAATGGTTCTAACTTAGGTACAAGCCCTCAATCGGGACCTCAATCAAGTGAGAGGTGCTCCCTAAACCCTTATTTATTTAGATCAAAGATTCAAGACAAAATTAAGGGAAACTAAGATGTTTGATCTCCCAAATTCTAAATTGCTTGAGGACAAACAAATTTTGGGAGGGGAGGACTGTCATGTCCCCGGATTTGGAACCCTAAAATGTAAATACAAAAGGAAATAAATATATATAAATAATTACAACTTGAATATCGTTATAATTATAATTGTCATAGACAATATTATAATTATAATTATTATATTATCGATATTAAAATATAGACATTAACAATTTAAATAGTATAATCACTATGACATAAAAATATATATATATATAAATTAATATAAATAAGTTAACCATATAAAACACCACAATCAATATAATATAATAAATATTAAAAGATATGAAATTAATATAAAATTGTAATCAAGAGATCATACTACAATCATAATTATTATATATACACTATAGATATTAAAATATAAATATTGACATTTTAAAGATGAATATTAAATATATATAAAATGGATATGAAGGACAAACATAAAATAATATTATTATCAAATATAATTAAATAATGATTATATTTTGATATAAAATCATAATAGATACTTTACATCGGGCATGTAGTAAGGTGGAATATACTTCTTATCAAGGCAATATCGATATATTATTCTTGTCATTCTTCCTGTCTAAATTCTAGCATTGTGGAGGCCGCATCGATTGGCAAATATGGCTATCCGTTATATCTATTGGGGATTATGATTCGATAAGTCTTTGGGCGCTGTAGTAAAAAGATTGCCAGGTTTTAGTTCCGTCTTAGGCATAGCATATACTTCCTCCTTTGCATTTGCCACTTCAGATGGTAGCACCAATAATACGGATACTTGATCATAAAAGTGATATTGGACCATTTACTCACTAGCGAACAAATACAAGAGGTGCATTGAAGAGAAAATGACAGCGTGGAGTATTTGCCACAGAGGCATGACTTTACATAGGGAAGTTGTATAATTCATTTCAATTCTCAGAATGGAGTATTCGGTTTCAATCAACGGGAAGCATCAATTATTGGTAGTGATCAAACCCATTAGTGAAGCAGACTCTAATACCCCTAACAGCGAATAGTGAAAGATTAGTGTAAGGCAGT
Organism: Sequoiadendron giganteum; assembly: GCA_007115665.2. Taxonomy (NCBI): domain Eukaryota; kingdom Viridiplantae; phylum Streptophyta; class Pinopsida; order Cupressales; family Cupressaceae; genus Sequoiadendron; species Sequoiadendron giganteum. The sequence continues at coordinate 150,916,187 of CM021103.1, read as the reverse complement.
GATTTGGTAGGATGGCCGATTATGTTTAGCAAATAGTAATTAATCGTAACTAAAAGACGTGACGGTTTGGATGGTCATCACACTCCAAAGAGGTGCTTCTCTTATAGATGAGGCATAGACATATAAAAAGGTGTTAAGAAGTGAAGAGAAGGGAGAAAAGGGGGAGATATATATTATATATGGTATTCATGGAGATTGGTATGTAAGGAGTTAGAAGAGATATCAGGAACGGAGTTTAGTATATATATACATCTCAGAACAACAGATCCAAAAGTTCTTAGGAGCCATAAGCATCAATAAGGGAATGAATGTATTATTCAAGTAGGAATCTGAAAAGGCATCGCTGGCTGGAAATAAAGAGGTTCTACAAAGCAGTAGCTTGGAGAAATAGGGATATTTGCATAATTGATTAAGAATAAGGAGATAAGTATTTATGAGCATTATGCTTCTATTAATGACACCATTTAGTTATGGGTAAAATAATATAGCAATACTTATTCTTGTTTGCCCCTGTAACCCTAGCCCATATGCCTTAGTATTAGGGACATTTACACTTACATTGTGTAGTTTTTATGATCAGAAATGTAAAGCAGAAATACAACAACACATTAGACAAATAACACAACAGTTTACCCTGGGAAAACCCTTCTACTCGAGGGAGAAAAACCCAGCAAAAGAATATCTCTTATATATTAAATAAAAGGAGCAGAAATCTGCTTACAACTCAGACCCAACACAAGGCCAAATAATAGCACCTCTCCTAGATGCAAAGATACAAATGAATATGATTCTCTTTGAATTAGATCTGCTGCTAAAGAATGATGATCTGCTGTTGAAGGGCGAACTTCTGCTTTGTAGAAATGAAAATTATGATCAAATGAACTTAATTGTAAAATGATAAGTCTTCTCCTTGCTTATATACAAAGATAAGTGACCTTTTCACTAGGTCGGCTACCTTAGGAAAATATATTATTTAAAATATCATTAAGATATGAAGGCCGACCTACCTAAGAAAATAGCTCCTGCAACTATAAAACACTAACACTCCCTCTTAGCTAGGGAGGTATTTTCCAGATATCTACGTCATGGAGTCTCTCAACATGACGCCTACAATGGCTACACCCATTTGTGGAAAGCTCACTCAACGTGATGTCGTCATGGAGTCTCTCAAAATGACGTCCACCATGGCTACTCCCATGTGTGGAAAGAAACACATGTACAAGTGCCCATCACGGAGTCTCTCAACGCGATGTTGTTATGGAGTCTCTCAACATGACGTCCACCATGGCTAATCCCATGTGTGGAAAAACACAAGTACAAAGGGTTCATCACGGAGTCTCTCAATGTGATGTCGTCATGGAGTCTCTCAACATGACGTCTCATCTTAGTCTTAGAGATGAACAAGGGCTCACACCTCATATTTCTCCGTCTCAGAGAAATATACACTACAAGGGCTTTCACCTCATACTTCTTCGTCTGAGAGAAATATACACTTGTTGGTTGAAAATTTTGTATACTTGGGAAAGCGTACAAAATTGTGGTTTTAGCCACAGTACGTAAGATAAACTCTCCTATTTTCAAAGGGAAGGCTCCCCCTTCGCTTTCTATTTTACCAATTCAGAAATTAATTCTAGCTACAAATCTATTCTAAACCTGGGTGAAACTCTTGTCTTGTTCTCTTTTTCCAGAAAAGACAATTATCCTTTTCTTTTATTTCAAAAAAGAATCACAATTGAAAGCATAAATGATTAATGAAGTAAAGAGAGAAGCAAAGTTTCCATGAAGGCACAAAGTCCTCCGTTGCTCCTCCAGGACGGGAAAACAAATCGAAAGCTCAAAGTCTTTGACAACTTACTCTCCTATCAACCTTTTTAAGATGGTTTTTTGGTAACCAAGTACAATATGTAGCAGCTCAAAGTCTAATTACATGATGCACTTTACATGCACAAACATAGAAAATAAAAGCAGCACAAAGTCTACAAGTTAACCCCTTTTGCTTGAGTGTTCTACAATAGCTTCAAATGTGACAAACAACTCAAAGTCTGCTGTATCAAATCTGAAAACCAATCTAAAACTCCAAACGCATTAAGCAGCTCAAAGTCTCAAAATTCAGTTTGAATCCCTCTTGTATAACACCACAAAAACTCACAATCAATATGTAGAAAATGATGTCACATAGCACCTTGAATCAACACAAAGTTTGAAAGCAATTTTCTTTTTTATTGATTGCAATCTGATTTACATCTAAGCTCAAAGTCTTAGAGTGCACATACAAACTTGACAAAATTTTGTTGCATTGCCAAAAGATAGATATTACAATAGACCCCTTCAAGTATTTATAGGAGAGAGGCCTTGAGAAAAAGGTGGGAGGATCCCAACTAACTGTAATTGACTTATTCAACATTACAAGTCCTATTGCAATTTGACTTGTAATGTTTTACATGTAATTACATTTTACAACTTTGCAAGTGATATGATTACTTGCAATTACATTTTTCCATTTTACATGTAATTTGTCAAAACTAAATTACAAATACATAATTGAAACTATTCTAAGTGCCCGAAGACACGACTTGAACTACATCATCCTTGATTAGATCTTCATGCTGCTATTTGGAAAATATTCTTCCATCTTCGTCTTGAAAACACTCCATGCTCAATCATGTCATTTGTTCAACTCCTTGTGTGGCTTTGTCATGTTGCTGTTCTTTCTTTGTATCATTCTCCAGCCTTGGAATTTGCTTGAAAAATAAGGCCCATGTCTTATATTATTGATTTGGTAGGCCATGTGTGCAAACAGGAGTAGCGAGAATGAGACAAAGGAGCTGCAAAAGTGAGGCCAAAGCTCAATTTTGGGTTTTGGAAGGCTGACTGCAAGTTTTAAGTGCAAGCTAGGAAAAATAAGAAGGCATTTTGCTTAAAATGGTCTAAACCTTGTAAATATGGGGTCAAAACTCAGTTTTTGGGCAAATAAAGTATGGGCTTTTAGTCAGTGTGATGCTAGGAAGACACTGGCAAAATTTGAAAATTTTGAAAATTAGGGTTTTTGAAATCTATTTTTACTCAAAACCCTAAAAAATAGGAACTTATCAGAATTGGCTGAAATTAATTTTGATTGGCTTATTTCACATCACGATCACAGTGGTGAAGTCGGTTTCAGTTAAAAGTCAGTTTAAGGCTGGTGGGTAGTTTTCACTTTTTCAGGAGAAAAGTTAGGACCTTTGAGGTCATCAATGGCAGTTGGCCAGTACTAGGTATCAATATCTAAGCCTGAAACTCAAAGCAGAACACTCTATGATGAAATATGTTGAAAAATATGTTTTTTGACGAAGGAGATTTTCAGATTGGCAAAAAGAGACCAAATCGGGTTTTTTAAGCCTTTCGGCAACTTTTCTTTTGACAATTTGGAAAAAATAGGAACTTTTGGCTCATTTAGCAATTTTATTTTTGACAAAGAGGCAAAATAGGAACTTTTTGACACTTTAGCAATTTTATTTTGTCATTTAAGCCAAATAGGAACTTTTTGACACTTTAGCAATTTTTATTTTGACAAAATAGGAACTTTTGACAACTTAAGCAAAAATCGGGTTTTTTAGCACTTTAGCAATTTTGCTTTTAGCAAACTAGGAACTTTTCACAACTTAAGCAATTTCACTTAAAGCACCATAGGAACTTTTTGACACTTTAGCAATTTTAATAACTTTTTGGAACTTTAGCAATTTCACTTAAAGCACAATAGGAACTTTTTGACACTTTAGCAATTTTTGCTTTATGACTTAAAACTTCCTATTTTTGCTGTGTTGTCTTAAAAACCCGAATTTGACCAAAAACACAAGAAAAATGCCTCAGAATTTCACAAAAATGGAAAGAGGAGCTGATGAAAGGATGCCCAAGGGAATCATCAACTGAAATATAAAGTTTTACAACCTCAACACCTCGTAAAACGTGCCTTAACACACAAAGATCCCTACTTGCAATGGTGATAAAAAATCTCGAATTTAGACAAAACAAGGGGAAAAACATGTCGAAATGTTCCCAAATTTCGCTCAAGGCAAAATAGGAAGGAGACCAATGGCTGCACAATTCAATTGGAGAATTTTGGCACCTCGAAATACGTTCCATAGAGATTTATGAAGAAATTTTAGGCAAAATTACATATGGGTTGTCAAATTTTGAGAATTCAAAATTGGGGACAACAACACTACAAAGGCTTTCACCTCATATTTCTTCGTCTCAGAGAAATATACACTACAAGAGCTTTCACCTCATATTTCTCAGTCTCAGAGAAATATACACTACAAGGGCTTTCATCTCATACTTCTTCGTTTCCGAGAAATATACACTACAAGGACTTTCACCTCATACTTCTCCATCTCAGAGAACTTCACCTCATACTTCTCCATCTCAGAGAAATATGCATTACAACAAATCTTCATGATGATGTGACTCCCTTTGAAGCTCTAAGTACTTGCATCAACCTCCTGACCTCCTCATCCAAGGTTGCCTCTGTTGGTTTGTTAGACTCCTTCTGAATGTTATTTCCTCCTCTTTGAAGAAATTGATCGCAATGACAGTCTGTATAGGTTCTTCCTCTTCGAGAGATGTTTCCAGTGAAGTTAAGTGCCATCAACTCAGTCCCATGGCTGCAAGCTATGACTCCATGCTTGTTCATTTCTCCAGTCGGCATGACTTCCTCACAGGATGCCTCAAGCTCTTCCTCTCTTTGAATTCCTTATGCAATCTCTTATCATCCTTTTGCTCCTCGATTCGTCCTGGAAGCATTTTAGAAAGATTACTAATAGTTCATAGAATTAAACTATCCCAAAGAGAAATACCAATGCATACATGATTCACTGTTCCCAATGTTATTGCATGATTCACTGTTCCCAATGTTATTGCATGAATTAATAACTACACAAAAAATTCACGAACATTATTCAAGGGTATGAAATACTTATCTCTTTATTGATTAATCTTCCTCACAATCCACCAATTGTTCTTTTCTGATCTTTGCACTTAAAGATTCAAATCTGCTGCAATGGAATGATCTGCTGCTATAGAATAATTCAAAAGTGTTTGCAACTTCAGAAAAAAATCTTCATGCAGTAGATACGTGGACACAAAACCTCCAGATACGTCCAAAATAAGAACAACAACTCAAATGAAGGCATAAAGCATACTAAAATGCAAGTAGAAGGCTGCGATTGGACTCTAGGGACTCAGGCCAAGCAGTGGAAACTCAAATCGACCCTCATAGGTGTCGTGACTTGATATTATTTACAATTAGCAACTCTCGACAAATTAAATTCTACTCCAAAATGCTACGCTGGCTTTTCCTTTCTTCCAAATCTCCTCACTAGGAGACACACTTCCTCCCACGTCGCCCAAACTGCCAGGGAACCAAACTTAAACAATACCGAATTCTTTTTGAAGTTAAATATGGATTCATTGACCCATGTATATGTCTTCAGCAAATTAAAATCCCAGTGGTTTCTACATAAATAATTGTCGATTCCTCCTCTGAATTGCCACGAAGGCAATACACAATTCTTTATCAATAGTGGTGGCCTCAATATAATTGACACGTCATATTTTAAATCCTCCAAAATTCTCCTAAATAGCTCCCGAACTATTTAAGACCCTCGACACCTTACAGTGGCGTTACAACTCAACCATCAAATCTTCATTATACATACATGTGCCATGATACCTGTGTAATTGCCACGGCTCCTTGTGATTATGTGACAGATCGCCAATGAATACAAAGGCTAAATCAAGTTTCTCCCCTTCTCGGCTCTTTCAGTACATTCATTGGCAATTGCAGAGTCCCGACTCCCTTTCTTAATCATCGATTTGATCTCCAGTCCCAACTGATGGCTTTAAGGCTTCCCGAAAGACTTCGATTTGGTATTGCTGAAGAAGGAATTTGTCTCCCTAATATAAATCGACGCCTCTCACATCTTCGCTTGAAATAATGAGTAACGACTTCTTTAACACAACACGAGTTATGATATCGCAGGATATTGGCATTGATTCAACCCGATGCCTTAGCATTCACGAACTTAGCCTGAGAATAATATTCACATAGATCGCACTCCTTCAAACATATGCTTGAATAATGAATGCCACGTAGCCTCAACTCTCCATCGCACTAAAACATGACATTTCATATTAGACTCCATGTGCCATACTCAACATTAAACAAATATGATCAGGTCTTGTCTTAAACCCGCTCTGATACCATGTAGTTTTTATGATACAAAATGTAAAGCAGAAATACAAAAACACATTAGACAAATAACACAGCGGTTTACCCTAGGTAAACCTTCCTACTTGAGGGAGAAAAACCTAGCACAAAATATCTCTTATATATTAAATAAAAGGAGCAGAAATCTGCTTACAACTCAGACCCAACACTGTTAGTGTTTCTTAGATCAGATTAATCAATTGAAAGCAATTAATATATTGCAACACATAGGACAATAAACACAGCAAGATACCCTGGGAAAACCCTCCTCTTGAGGGAGAAAAACCCAGCAAATGATTCTCTTATATAAAGTAGAACAAGAGCAGAAATCTGCTTACAACTTAGGCCCAACAATGGCCAATTATTGATACAATGGAATCGCACCTCTCCTAGATGCAAGATATACAAATGAATGAGATCTTCCTTGAATTCGAACTGCTGCTATGAAGGTGCGAACTTCTGCTCTTAATTGCAAATTTACTTGATGAACTTGAATGATCATAATGACAATACAAGACCTTGTATATATACAATTTAGGCGCCTCTTCAACTTAGGTCGGCCCTCTATGAATAAATATAATAAATGATATTTACAAGGTAGGTCGGCCCAAGCACTAATCAATTCATGCGAACCATTAAAGGGTTGGCCCTTTAAGATTGTCAATTGTTATTAACATAAATTAAATAGCTGAATGGCTACCATTTAATTTATGTTTCCTTCTTGAGGCGTGTTCAATGAAGTGCAGCCCTAAGCTGCTATAACATCAACACTCCCTCTCAGCTAAGGATGATACTTCCACCTACACACGACACATCATATCAATATGAAAACAAAATAGAATATCACCTCATCGTGATATCAACCATCATGGCTACCTCCATAGATGGTATATACAAGTGCTCATCACTTAATGTGATGTTGTCACCTCAATGTGACTTTCACCATGGCTCCTCCAGAGGGTGATACATAAGCACAAGTAAATCATCACAGATTCCCTCACGTGATGCTGTCATGGAGTCACACACATGACATCCACCATGGCTCTCCCAGAGGGTGGAAACAAGGGCTTTCACCTCAAATCTCAATAGAGAAATGCATTATCAAGGGCTTACACCTCAAATCTCTCTCAATAGAGAAATGCATTATCAAGGGCTTACACCTCAAATCTCTCTCAATAGAGAAATGCATTACCAAGGGCTTGCACCTCAAATCTCTCTCAATAGAGAAATGCATTAATTTTTTGTCATGAAACACATGGAAAGACAGAAAGCTTCTCAAAGCTTTGATTAACACAAAGGACGACAGTTGGCTTCAATACTTGTTCAACCAATCCTGCAAGGAACTTTCGAAGCCACGAGCTGCCACACAATCTGTAATGTACTGAGCCTCTGTTGTACTCAGTCCCACATAAGACTGCTTCCTATTGAACTAGGATATCATCACAGGCCTCAACTGAAACAACATCTAGAGAAACACAACCATCTTCTTTAGGTTCACTAGGCTCCCTCTAAATCTTCAATCTCTTGCATGAACCACTTGACCTCATTGCTTGCAACGCTTGCCTTTAGAGAAATGGTTTCCAACGCACTCCTTTGTAGAGATTCAGGGTTGTCCTCTTCGATCGCATTCCAGATCACTCTATTCTGAGTAGGTTTGCGGAGCTACCAATCCAGGTTGACTTGAACAATTCAGAATCCAACTGCTGAAGAGGTACTTCAACAATTTAACATCCGGCCTTGCAACACTGCAACCTTTACTTATTCTCAGTGAGTCATAGTACTCCCTCTTGATCTCGGCATCAAAGATTGCAAAGAAGACTTCTGGAGATGTACTCCCTCTAGCCACCAACTCAGTCCCTCTAGTGTTTACTCCCTCTTGATCATTTCTTTGGTTGACATGACTTCTTCACAAGATGCCTCAAGCTTTTCATCACTAAGTAATCTCTTATTATCTTCTTCCCCCTAAACCTGTCCAGGAAGCATTTTAGATAGAGATTACTAACAGTCCATAATTATCCAAAGAAATATCAAGATTAGAATCGTACAAGTTATATCATGAATGAATTTTTTCCAAATATCTTATGCTAGTGAACACAACACAATTCAAGAGAATCTACTATCTCTCTTAATTACAAGATCCAAAGAATAAATAAATGATATAACTTAGCAACCAAAGAATACTTAAATTTTTAACTATTCTGATAGGTCCAAATGCTGGACATAGTGTGATACGTTGTACTTGAGCTTAGATCAGTCTGTACCCTTCACAGTTTGAACACAATGACGACCTGAAAGGTACTTTGTCTTCGAGAGATATCTCCAGCCATCAATATAGTCCAATGACTGCAAGCTATGACTCCAAGCTTGATCATTTCTTCATTCAATATGACTTTGATATCTTGTGACTTAAAGATGCAGATTCCTTGATGCTCAAACTATCCCAATGTTATAGTATGAATTAATAGCTACAAAACAATTCATGAACATTATTCAACTGCACAATACTTATCTCATAGAATTCAAAATCTCTTGAGTAATAGATAATTAATTTATCAATCATGACATGTCTTTCTTTTAATTTTTCCGAAGAGCTAATCTCAACAAAACAAAAGACAATCTTCACAAATTAGCATGATACAACTTGCAATGAATAATTCTAAGGAATCTTATCACAGTGATCACTATTTACTGGTCACACATACTCCTAAGTAAATAATGTCATATTTGCATAACTCAACAAATTGAATTTTAGCCTAGAATAGTAATTACAATAAAAAAACAAAGAATACTTATCTCTTAAATATTTTGAAGGGTGGACACAGTACGATGTGCTACTGTTGCACTCAAATTAGTACACAACCTTCACAGCTTGAACATAGGCCCATGACTAGAGTAGAAATTCACTAGAACCATTTTGGGGAGAGATCTCAATCACATCCGCAAATGAAGCATGCTGATTAGGCCTGGTAGGACAATCCTTTGCATAGTGACCAAATTTGTCACATTTAAAGCATTGAACACGAGAGAGGTCCCACTTCTTCTTGAATGCAGGAGCACCATCTGACCCATTATCTCAATTCCTCTTGAAGAATCCTTTCTTCCAAACTTTTCCTTTTTTTCGATGAATGAGAGGTGATAACATGTAAATCTTCATTTTTTGAACTTTGACCAATGCCTCTAGCCGCCAACCTCGACTCCTCTTGAATGCAGTTTGCCCTTAATTGATCAAATTTGGGAAGTTTCGATCTCGCACTAATTCCTTGAATGTAAGACTCCCAAGATGAAAGAAGACCATTAAGAGCCAACATGGTCAAATCCTTGTCATCAACAATATGACCAATGGTAGAGAGTTGATCTCTTAATTCGGAAATCTTCATGAAGTAGGTGATGACAAACTCTCCTTCCACCATCTTAATGTGAAGTAGTTGTTGCTTCAAGGTTAGGGCACGACTGGTGTTGTTGATTTCGTACATCTCTTCCAATGTTTTGAACATCTCCCTTGCGGTATCCAACTTGAAGACAATCGGAACAATATGATCTTTGACGGAATCAACCAACACTTTCTTTGCCCTAGTATCTTTCTTCCTCCACTGCAACTTTTCTTCTTCCTCCTCAGGTTCGGGAACTTTTGTTTCCACAAACTCAGCCAAATCATTCTCTTCCAATGTGAGCATGATCCTGAACCTCCATGAAGTGTAGTTCGAAATTCCTTCGAGTCTATCCTCGATTTTTAGACTGTTCACCATCTTGAAATTTTTTTGGAGATAGACTGAAAAAGATTAGAGTGCGTGCTGCAGCTAAATCTAATCACGATTTTTTTCAAACCCGCTCTGATACCATGTTAGTGTTTCTTAGATCAGATTAATCAATTGAAAGCACTTAATATATTGCAACACATAAGACAATAAACACAACAAGATACCTTGGGAAAACCCTCCTCTTGAGGGAGAAAAACCCAGCAAATGATTCTCTTATATAAAGTAGAACAAGAGCAGAAATCTGCTTACAACTTAGGCCCAACAATGGCCAATTATTGATACAATGGAATCGCACCTCTCCTAGATGCAAGATATACAAATGAATGAAATCTTCCTTGAATTCGAACTGCTGCTATGAAGGTGCGAACTTTTGCTCTTAATTGCGAATTTACTTGATGAACTTGAATGATCATAATGACAATACAAGACCCTGTATATATACAATTTAGGTGCCTCTTCAACTTAGGTCGGCCCTCTATGAATAAATATAATAAATGATATTTACAAGGTAGGTCGGCCCAAGAACTAATCAATTCATGCGAACCATTAAAGAGTCGGCCCTTTAAGATTGTCAATTGTTATTAACATAAATTAAATAGCCGAATGGCTACTATTTAATTTATGTGTCCTTCTTGAGGCGTGTGCAATGAAGTGCAGCCCTAAGCTTCTATAACATCAACAAACACGAGGCCAAATAATAGCACCTCTCCTAGATGCAAAGATACAAATGAATATGATTCTCTTTGCATTATATCTGCTGCTAAAGAATGATGATCTGCTCCTGAAGGGCGAACTTTTGCTCTGTAGAAATGAAAATTATGATGAAATGAACTTAATTGTAAAATGACAAGTCTTCTCCTTACTTATATACAAAGATAAGTGACCTCTTCACTAGGTCAGCTACCTTAGGAAAATATATTATTTAAAATATCATTAAGATATGAAGGCCAACCTGCCTAAGAAAATAGCTCCTGCAGCTATAAAACACTAACACATTGAAGGATCTCCATACTTGGTCTTTAATTCTTAGATTTATAAGTAACAAATCTTTGATCATAGTTGCATTTATTTGGGTATATTGCATGTAAAGCCATAGATAGTGAACTATATCAAAGAATACCTCATTTATAATAAATATCTTTACATCGATCAATATGGAAAATACTAAATACCTTAAATGGTCTTCATACTCATGAAACTTGAAGTAATGCCTCTTTGGAAACAAAGCATTGGTATATGTCATTCTTCTTTGATCAAAACCTTCTTTTCATACCTATAACATTAGATGTTATGGATTATAAAATCACAAATTGCTGCAATCCCAATGGTGAATACAACAATGTAGTAAACCCATTTACTTGAAAATGCAAAATTACATAATTCATAGAAATTAAGGCATATGTAATGTCCCCTTCTCGACAGTGATCCGACAGTTGGCTGTCAGTTTATCCTGGTGACCCGTAGACTACTCGGAAGCAGAATTAGGGTTCCCTATCTTCTAGGAGGACGTTTCAGCTTGTGTTGGAGTGTGCTTCTGGAATCTTGGTGTTTGGTTGGCAGCTTTTTTCTGGGTTTTTGGAGAGCTTCGCGATGGTATATCTGGCATGATGATCCGAGTTACTTCCGGAATTCACTATTTTTAGTAAATTCTATTTCTGGCAGTGGTCTTGTTGGCTTCAGCGTTCTTGGCTTGCCTCATCAGTTGGCTCAGCTGGCAATTTCAGATTTAGCGCCTGGATGTAGTTCTGGAGAGATAAGTTGTTTGATTAAAATAATATTTTATTTTAATTATATCCCCCTTGGTCTAGCTTCACAACTTAAGTCATTTTTAAAAGGGGACTTTTATAGGTAGGCGCCTCATCCAAAGATTTAAATGAATTTGTATCTTTGTTTATTAATGCTGACTTGGAGAAAAGGTACGCCACATGAACAAGAGTGTAATAAGTTAAAAGGGCGTGGAATCTACCTTGGGAAAAGGGACGCCATTTCTTGAGTCAAAGGTCAACAGGGAATTAGGGCAACCCTTGAGTGGAGCGCACCTTCTGGAAGCCTCTAGAGGTGCTTGGCAAAATTATAAGAAGGAGGTTTTGGGTCTTCATTCAGCATCTTGAGTTTATTGCAAAGTTATGTTGCCAGATTGGTGACTGAGTGCTTCGGGGCATAGTTTGCAGACTTTCCGAGACTCGCCGCGGACTCGCCGGACTCGGGAGTCTGTGGCTGAGCCGAGTCAACTCGCCACGGACTCGGGAGTCGAGTCCAGGAGAGTCCTGGGTCGGGACTGCCGAGTCCGACCTCTGGACTCGGCCGAGTCCAGAGGTCAGACTCGGCAGTCCCGACCCAGAACTCTCGTCCGCGGCTAGGGTGTGAAAATGGGTTAAAACCCATACTTTTTTTTAATTTTTTTGTTCATTTTAATTTAAGCATTGGTGTTTTTTAGGTCTGCAAATTGGTTTTAGCTTGAAAGAAGGTAGGAGGAGGAGCTAAAAAGATCAAAATAGAGCTAGGTAAGTGATCTAACATTTCTTTTTTTTTGTTTTTTTGCTTTCAAAATTTAAAAAAATCAAGAAAAATAAGGGGATATGCTGCCAAATTTTTTTTCTATTTTCCTTAATAGCCATTATAGCCTAATTCCTATTATTTCTAGCTTGGTTTTGCATTCTTTTTTTTTGCAAATAAATGAAACTTTGAATCACATTTTTTTGCTGATTTTTTTGCAAACCCTTGCTGATTTTTTTTTTCCATGTTGAACTTGAAACAGCAATGTCGTCTTCAAATCCAAAGGGAATGAGAAAAGACCCTGCATGGAAGTATGGAATACCAGGAATCAAAAAAGGTGAAGTGACATGTACTGAATGTCAGAAATGGATGACAGGAGGAATAAACAGGTTAAAATACCACCTTGCAAGGATACCTGGGCAAAATGTGGAGGGATGCCCTAAAACTACTCCTGAGATTATTAGAGAGATAAAGGCCCTTCTTGCTGACTATGAGCTAAAAAAAGATGAAAAACAGAAAACAAAGGATGCCCTAGCATCAGTGATGAGTGGATCCCCTTCTACACCAACTATGCCTCATGGTGCTACTGCTGCAAGTCCAAACGTTCGTGCTCCACATTCATCTTTTGGTGAGAGTCCTGAGGGTTCCTATTCTACTGCTAGTGCTGGCCACGGTCCTTCATCAGGACCAAATTTTTTTATTCCACGTAATGTTCCAGGAGCACAACCTTCACTTGAGGGTACTGGTCGGAATAAGGAAAAACATCATGAAGCTAGGATGGTTGCTGCAAACTTTTGGTACTACAATAATCTACCTTTCAATGTTGCAAACAGCCCATATTGGGAAGGTATAGTGAATGCCCTTACAGCTGCAGGAAAGGGGTTTAAGACCCCATCAGCTAGAGATTTGAGTGGGCCATTGCTAGAGGAATCTGTAAAGAATACACGACTATTAGTTGATGAGCAAAAGAAATTTTGGCGAAGAAAAGGTTGCAGCATTTTATCTGATGGGTGGACAGATGGACGAAATAGAACTCTCCTAAACTTTTTAGTGGCCTCAAATGGTGGATTGGTGTTCCTAAAATCAATAGATGCCTCCCATGAAGTTAAAAATGCTGAGACTTTATGTAGTCTATTCGATGAGGTGGTCCAGGAGGTTGGAGTTGATCATGTTGTCCAAATTATCACGGACAACGCAGCTGCATATGTAGATGCAGGTAGGCTACTTATGGAGAGGTATCCCACAATTGCATGGTCTCCATGTGCTGCACATTGCTTGGACCTATTGCTAGAGGACATTGGGAAGATTTCATGGGTCAAAAGAGTGGTTGAAGATGCAAAAAGTGTTACAAAATTTATCTACAACCATACTTGGGTGCTTTCTTTGATGAGGAAATTCACAAATGGCAAGGACCTTGTGCGACCTGGAGTGACACGATTTGCTAGCCACTTCCTCACATTGCAAAGCATTCTTGGTGCCATTGGTCATCTCAAGCAAATGTTTGTGTCCGATGCTTGGAAGGAGTCCTCATTTTCCAATAGAGCTGAAGGGGAGAGGATTGTTACCATAGTTTTTGATGAGACATTCATCAAAAATGGAGAGGAGCTGATGGGGGTAAGTAGCAATCACACAAAAAAAATTATGCATGATAATCTATTTGCTGTTTTTTATTTTTTGAGGGGTTAATTTTGTTATAATTTAACATTTGTTTTCATTTTTTTAGGTGACAGAACCTTTGGTGAGGGTTCTTCGTATGGTGGATGGAGATGGCATGCCAATGGGTTTCATCTATGAGGCCATGGATAGGGCCAAAGAGGCCATATTACGTTACTATGGCGGTAACAAAAAGAAATATGAAATCATATGGCGCATCATTGATCGGAGATGGACAAACCAACTCCACCAGCCGATTCATGCCTTTGCCTACTTCTTGAATCCGAAGTTCTACTTCTTGGACTCATTTAAGGCGGATGAGGAGGTCATGGAAGGTGTTGTCACTTGCATTGATAGGATGGTGCCTGATAGTGAGCTAAGAGATAAGGTGCTTGATGAGTTGGAGGTGAGATTTGTTGCATCTTATTTATGAATTTGCAATGTTGAGCCTTGACTATCTATGAATTTTCTACATTTGATTTACTTTTTCTTTTATCTATTCAAGGTCTACAAGGGTGCAGAGGGGAGACTCTTTTCCTCCCAACAAGCAATTGAAAGGAGAGGAAAATAACAACCAGGTAAAAATTGAAATTAGAAATCTGAAACTTGATTCTTAATTTCTTACATATAGATTTTTTGCTTTATTCTTATTTCTTAATACTTATAGTCTTATATTTTTTAAATATGTTTTTGTAGATCTATGGTGGGAGAACTATGGTGCTAGCACACCAAATCTTCAAAAGCTAGCCATACGTGTCTTGTCGCAGCCATGCAGTGCTTCTGGGTGTGAACGCAATTGGAGTTTATTTGAAAACATTCACACAAAGAAAAGAAACAGATTGACTCAACAGCGCCTAAATGATTTAGTTTTTGTTCGATACAATCTTCGCCTTCGAACTAGAAAGGTGGAGGGTGTTTCACACAAGTCCATCGACTTGGATGACATTGATCCATATGGTGAATGGACTATTGATGAACAAAATGATGAGGCTGATGTCTTACTTACTGATGAGGATCTTGCTGAATTAGAGAGAGCAGCAGCAGCAGAAGAAGAAGCAGCAAGATTGGATGCCATGGGCATGGAGGACAACGAAGACACATTTGAATATCATTTTTCCCCTACTTGATCTCCTACTCCTCATTTGGATACTACAACACGGGCTCCTTCTAGTTCTAGGCCTCCAAAATTGAGTAGCATTGGGAGGGGAAAGAGGAAGATGTAGATTACTTGTGGTTGTTAATGTTTTCCTTTTTTTGACATGATTAAATGTAAACATTTATAAACTTATGATGCTGTTATACATTGAAACTATGAGTATTTGATGACTATGAAGTATGAATGATTAAATTTCAATTATTGAGTGTTTGATGATCATATGCCATGTGTAATCTTTGAATTATGAGTGTTTGATAATCAAATTAAGCTTTTATGTTCTCTAAATGCATTAATTTGTTGTTGTTTTTTTGTAAAACTATGGTTTTTTTTTGCTGAGTCCTTGCTGAGTCTTTTCCCGAGTCCGTCTCAAGTCTCGAGTCCAAGTCATATTTTTGGGCTGCCGAGTCCGCGGCGAGTCCAAGTTTGCAAACTATGCTTCGGGGAATGCATACCCCCTAGTTAGGCTTGACTTCTTGCTTGAAAGATAGCAACTAGTTAAGATAGGTTGATTTATGTTCTTTGAATTTGAGTTTGAGCATATTGTAATTGCTGTTATTGCATTTTACCAGTTTTACAGAGTTGCCGAATCTGTTCAGCTGATTGTTGTTTTCATTCCTAACTTGCAAAATAAAAATAGTGTGGTTTTGGGTGCTTTACCTATTTGTTTCCTTGCCAGGGGCGACCCTACTTGCAAAGTTGCAGATTTTAATATTGAGTGTTTGATTTTTAAAGGCAAAATCGCCCCTCCTTGAGGGTCGTACATTTCTAAAAGTGCATTGTTTTCCGTGCCAAATTAATAGAGGGTTTTTGGGTGGGTTTTGATACTTGGTCTTGGTCGCCCTTCTTGTTAGAGCACAATGCATCTTATTTCATGTCAATTGGTTTGGATTTGAGGGAGTTATGAGTGAATTAGTGAGGTTGCAGGTTGCTGGTCTGCGTAATTTCAGTCACTATTATGATCATAACAGTCTGTGAGAAGTCGTCTTTGTGTGATGCTGAGTATAGGGGAATCATTTACATTATTGCAGCTCTATTTGGTGCTAATCACGTGATGCTTGGCAGGTTCTATATCACAATTGTAAGTTGAACAGTAGTACTGTCAACACTTCTTCTTCTCATACATAACTCTTGTAATTCCCACGACTGTGGAAGAGACTGGCCATGATTCAGTCTTAGATAGTTTCTATTTCCTGTATCACCCGGTGAACAAGTGGAAGAGGCCGGCTTGCCACCTATTACTTATGTACTTGCATTATCTCATTTTGTTGATCGGCTGAGCCGTCAACTTACTCCCGCTGAAGAAGTGGTCAAGTTGCATTTTACTTTCAGCATTGTCCTTTCATTTCAGTCCTCCCGCTGAATAAGTGGTTGAGTGATTGTATTTTCTTACCATTACTTCAGCAAGCTCGGTTTACTAACGACCCCCTTTTGCGTATGCTCTCAACCTTGCCCACACTGGGATTTGGGTTGATCAGAGGAGAGGGTTACATTCAGCTGTGTTGATGTGCTTTTTATGACGACATCAACACAGAATAAAAATGCCCAATGGTCATTCTATTCTCTCTTGATCAAAATATCCCGCATGCTAAGATTGCGTGAAAGTTCATGCGTTCAACTCCAAGGTTCCTTTAATGCGAATAGACTCAGTTGGCTAATGTGAATATGCTGGGTATTCAAAGGGAATTATGTAGTTGTTCGACTTTGTGAAGCAATTAAGACATGAATGATTTGACAATATTGCTCTGACTCCTAAATTAACCGGGAAATACTGAATTAAAAAGGGATAGGGATAGGAATTTTACGAATCTACTTCTAAAGGGTTGAGGACGAGGATCGACTTAAACAACCTTCAAACCAGACTTTGCTTCGTCTCCTTTCGGACAACTCTGACAAAGTTGGTGCAATCTTAAAAGGATGAGAAAGGTGTTCAAATTACGACACAACATGTACATACCATCACCATGATGCATACGGACATATGAGCCACAATCGAAGTTAAGTGCCAGTACTCGAGTTGATCACGCAAGGCGAACTTACCATCAGTAAGCCCGCTAGTGGTATGGATGAAAGAAGATGTGCTCAAATCACAACGCCACACTCCACAATTAACAACTACTTGCATAAAACAAAGTCTATTCTACTCTATCCACTTGAATTGGAAAGACGAACAAGCCTTGCTAGCTACTCACAATAGAAGATAGAACCACCAAACAATGATAAATCTTTATATTATGAGAGTGTTCACAACAACTTCTTACAAAGTCCTCAATGGAAAAACTTCCTTTCCTCCTCAATCTAAACTAACTTCTAAGCTAAATGCTATATGCCTTCTATTCTCTAGCTCAACTCTATCTCTGATTCAATTCTAGTTCTAATCTAATAGATTACAAATGAGGGGGGATGCCCCTTTTATAATAATCCCATTTCAACGGACGGTTCGGATTCAATTACAATAAAGGGCTCAGATCGAGCCACCTATGCCCTAATTAGGGTTTTTGCCCTAAAAACCGCCACTGAGGGGAGTGGGGCAATAAATGCACAAAATATTCTCCACTCCCCTATGGGAACCATAATGAGCAATTAATGCCCACTATCTTCTTCTAGAAGATCTTCATCAAGCAGCGCATTCCCATTGTCCTGTTCTCGAACTGCAAACTCGATTAGCCGGGCCAATACCGCCTCAACCTCCTGGGCAGAAATCGGTGGAATATGGTTGAGCTGGAACTCCAAGATTGCTATCGTCTGTCCGTGCCGGATGTAAGATTTCTTCTATGCCACCAAGGCGTCCTGGGCATGCTGAATTATACTAGAGAAAGTGGAGACATTCTCAAAGTCATCCAGGACAAGCGATCTCGCAGCTGAGAAGAATGGAGCCAGTTTGTCTTTCAAGCCATCAGCAGTTATTTCCTCTGGGGCCAACTTTTTAGCAAATATGGCTTCTAATGTATTAAGGACTCCCTCCAAGATGTTACCCATTGCTTTCCTCACTCTGGCTGAATCTGCCCTTGCTGCATCGTGAAATCCATGGCCCGTGACCACCGAGGAGTACCAACTGGTGAAATCATACCTGTCACCATCCTGAATCACACCTCCATCCACCAAAGTTTGTAGAGGTATATGCATCAAAGCCCCCAAGCGAAGTACAGTCTTCGTCTGATAGATGCGGGTATTGCCCCAAGCCTGATCCACCATGTCAATCCGTGCCAAAATACTTGAGGCCTGCCGATAAGCATTGGTGAGGTCCATGAATTTCCTTGTCTCAGTACGAACAAGGCTAACCCACTTGTCCGCTTCCATTTCTATCTTCTTTAAATCCTCTAAGCCAACAACTGACTCCCTCGGAAGCTCTGGTGGGCGTTCTACTGTTGGGTTTGCTGGTTCACCTGGACGTGCTAGACTCTGCACATAACCTATCAAGGTTTTGTGCTCCTTCTTCAATTTCTTATACTTCCCCTCCGTGCAGAGCAACTGATCCTTCAATGCCTGATAGGAGTTATCGAACTCCTCAACAATTTGGGCTCCCGTAGGACGACCCAACTCTACCGTGGTGATCACGTAATTTTCAGGCCTCTCCTCGGTTCGATCACAATCCTCTCTCGGAACAGCCACCTGAAGCGTGCGAGAGCCTGACTCATCAGTCGAGATCTTTGAAAACTTTCTGGCCCTCTTCTTTTCTGATGGCGCACTGATCCTCCTGAGGAACTCCTCCATCTCGATGGCTGGATCCGTATCATCCTCGGGTTCTCTTCTCATTCTGTCTGAAAGCCAATCCGGCACCGTCTGCGGCGGATTGCAAATGACAAGGGGCTACTCCTCCGTTGCCTCCACCTCATGCACTTCTTCTCTTCTTGCACTGTTCTGCTCGGGCTCATCATCTTCCACGAGCTGCGTATCTCTTGACCCTTGGGTCCCCTGTTCTGTGTTTTCCTCTTCCTCCAATGTCATGTCCAACATCTGTTGGAAACGAGTGTCAGCCACTGTTTCCCTGTCCTCCTCTTGTCGGCCAGCCCTGGATGTACTGACGCCTATACTATCTGATTCTCGGATGTTGGGTTGATCTACCTCCTCAAGCTCCCGCTCTTCACCCAATCCTGCCCTCTGATCAACAAATAATGAAATCACTCTCAAACTCGAAGACTGAGTTTGTGAGTGCATAGGTGATGCTTGTTCCATCCTCAACGGTATCGGCTGGGTTGGTACTTCTACTTGTGCTTCCGGTGTTTGAGCAACCTATTTTCCCCTTCTCACCGATAGCGGCCTTGGGTCACCCATCAAGCTATAAGTAAGGGCGATCGATCTGCTCTTAAGTCTGCATACGTGTCTATCAACCCAAGCCCTTGTGAAAGTCAACACTGGAATAGAGAGCGTGTCCAAGTCCATGATTTCTGGCTCGGACCAATCAGGTGGTGGGACCGAAGTATCCCTGACTGAACCATAGTCAGGTTGCATAACTTTGACATCCTCTTCCACCTGGTCGGGAACTGGGATGATCTCACATTCCCTGATCAATTTGAGGGGAAGCCTGGAAAACATCCTTTTCCTTATCTCAACCTCATCAACATCATTTGCCCAAAAGTCCTCAATGTGGGCCTTGTGTCGGTACTCGACGTTCTGTATCATTCGGGTGTTTCTGTACGGATCGAAATCCTGTCTGCCTGTGTGATAAGATAGATGATAGAATTGCAGCTCATCCTCTGCCTCTCGAGCTGCCTGCAAGGAGGGACACACCTCAGTGGAATTTCCCATGGCAATAGGAAAGTCAAGTCCACCCTTCTTCTTCTTTTTCTGAATCTTACCATAGGCGATCAACTGCCTAGATATTTCCAGCATTATAATGTGATCGGTGGGGTACCTCGGTAGCTGGTATGGATACGAAGTGAACCCCTGCAACCTAATGTAAGTGAATTTCGGAAATTGGATGAGCCAATATCCATATTCCTCTATCAATGCTTGTGCCTCTTTGGATATTCTTTGCTGCGTTCTCCACTGAAGGGTCCTCGTGATGTGCATTGTGAAAGCATCATTAGCCCGTTTGTAACTGGCAGGGTTAGTTAAATGCAACTACGTGCAGGCCTCATGGATTTTGAACTGATCAGGTGCACAGCCTATTGGCTCCTTGTATGTAATCCCTCGGTACTTGGTCATTCTTGCTAGCATATATATCACATACGAGCTCATGTAAAAGGTTTTCGTCCCCCTCAGGCTCCTGAACTGTTCATCTATGTTATCACTGATCATTCTTGCCCAATCAACACACTCCTTTCCCTCCAAGATGATCTCGATGAAGTAGAACATCCAAGGCTCGAAGAAGTAGGCTTGTGCACTCCCATTTATTCGGCTCAGCATCATCATCAAGTCGCAGTATTCCTGTTTCACATCTTCGGCAATTATCTGCTTTGGGAGTCTAGTGCGAGGTGGCTTTGGCTTTTGCATCCAGACTCTGTTGATGACCGCAGCAACCCTCTCGAAGGAGGTGGAGTACATTTTATCTGCCCTCTCCTTTGATCTGTACATCATCTTTTCAGCAGTAGGAATCCCAAATGCCTCCCCGATGGCATCTGCGTGAAGTTGGCAAGCAATTTGCCATCCGGCGAGACAATGGTTCTACGCTCCGGCTTGTAGTAGTTCGCACACTCCATGATTAGCTTCGGGCACTGAATTGCTGGTGGAAAACCAGCGGCTACGTAGATACCACTCTTCATGATGTTATGCGCCGTGACTGATGGTTGATGGCCTCCCAATCCGTACATCCTAGACTTGAGTGCATTTAGATTAAACGACCCGAGGTTGGTGTCACTTAATCCCGCCAACTTTGAAACAATTGCCGATTTTGGGAGAAATGACTTGGCGAGCCTTTTGATCGTTGCCTGTCGGGATGAGCTAGCCTTGGTCGTTTCAATGTTTGCAGCTCTGCCTGCGGCTCTGCTTGTTCTTGCAACACCCTTTGCTCCAGCCATCTGCAAGAATAAGATAGAATAATAATAAGTTAGTTTGCAGATTTTTAATAAAATAAAATAGCCTCCGAGATGGCTGCGGATGTGGAGATAGTTTTTGAAAATAAAATTCTTCAGCATAATTATCTAACTCCAAACCTCAAACTGTATAAAAACTCTGAGCTTATAAAGAAGCTTCCAGCAACCGCACTCTGACTGGCGAAGAAAATTACAGCAAACCAACAACTTTCAACAATGTGGCTATTTCCTCAGCACAGAATAAATTAAATCTTTCACCTCAACTTCCGTCAACCTCAGCAACTTGAAGAATGAAGAAATGAATAGAGATTGCTGCAATTTCTTCTTAACTCCAGCAGCAACTAGCTTTCAGCAGCTTGAATAAATAGAATTTGCAGCAACTCCAAGAACTCTCGTGCAACTTCGAAAATGATTTGAACAACCTTAACTCTTAGCAGTTTGAAAATAAAATCTCCAACAACTTCAAGAACCTCTGTAACTTCAAAAATTTGTAGCAACTTCAACTTTCAGCAATCTGGAAATATCTCTCCAGCAACTGCAGTATATGATTTCGAAATTTGTAGCAACACTCTCTCAGCTCTTCAAGAATTAAAATCCTTAGCAACTTCGCTCTTAGAAGAATAAAATCCAACCTCACTCTTAGCAACTTCGAAAAAGATTTTGATCTCTCACAAAATTCTTCACTTCAGCAATTCCAAGCTCTTCGAAACGTGTGAAGAAATGAAAGAAATGAAGTTGTTTAAATAACTCTTCGTGAAGAATCCTGCTGAGTAGTGCTGGGGCTATTTTTAGCACCTTCATCAATTCTCCACTCTCTCCATTCAGCATCTTCTAATTCAGGCGCAGTAGTGGGCTAGTCGTCAGCCGGTCATTATGGCAGTTGCCATTAATGAAGATTCTTTCTTCTTCAAATTTCGAATTTTCCTTTCTAGTCTGCCAGTTAACTCTTGGTGATTTAAACAACTCACGAGAAAAATCACTTGACTTGATTGAAAATTCCATTTTAAAATTCTTGCCACACTTGATTAAATTCAAATTGAAGATTTCATGGGAGATTTAAA